>JAQIWE010000027.1:0-44289 GCA_034698565.1 Campodea plusiochaeta
AATAAAACTTTGTAATGTCATGGGATACGGGCATGGCCCACATCAATAAAACCATTTATTATTATTATTATTATTATTATTCTAAGCCTTTGATAAGTTAGAACAAAAATAATTCACATGAAGTGATAAGTAAATGTAATCCAGTGACTCCTGAATAATAGGTTATCAGACAGTTCCAAGAATTATATGTTTTAAATATGTTGATTCTTCTCGTTATTATCCCTCATGTTATATCTATTCAATATTTAATTCTGAAAAAAATAATGAAACATCCGAAAAAGAAATATGAGCCGTAAACATGTTTCACAACTTCTTTTCATGTAATTGTTTGGGTAAAAGGCTGTAGCACATCTCCTACTATAGATATCGCCATATAACAATACATGAAGTCATAGGTAATTTAATGGTCTTCCAGGATAATTTTATTTCAAGTCTGTATCTTCAGTAGATCGGGAGAAATTATATTTCATAAATTGGTGTAATTTTTTTTTTTTTTTACTAACCTTGTATTTAATTATAATGAAGAGTTTATACGGCATTTAATTCAGTATTCTCACCGGGAGGAGAGAGGGGGAATGTCATTGTCTTATTCCCTCATTGATTCTCACTATCAGAACTTTTTAAATAAATCGGTAATAAAATTTTAAAGAATAATGGTAACATTATTTTAAACAATAGTAAATTTTTCTTTTAAATATGAGAAGGTAAATCGAACCGTGAAAATTTTTACTGCAAATACCTATTTTGGTAATTTAAAAATAAAAAAATTAAAATTGCATTTATTTCAAACAAAAATAATTAAATTTGAATCTAGAGTTTCATATGTTACCCTAACACTGTTCTTAATTTCTTTAAGAAATAATAAATTGGAATAAAAGTACTGGTAGTCTATATACGTTATTTGTGTTATTTAAAATCCATTTTCTCAATTTTCTCGTTCTACTGAATAACTCTTGATTATATAATAATAAATTTAATATTTTCCTATGTAAAATAAAAGTAGCGTGAGATAGTAAATTTCAAGTTTCGTAATGTATTCAAAAAATAAAATCAATTGTTCAATGTTTGAAAAATTGAAATATTACTTTTTTTAATCAGTTAATGCCTTTATTAAACTGTTTAAAAGGAAAATATCCAGGGTGGCCCCCAAAAAATGTTACCAATTTGGGAAATGCAATTTCTCGAAAACTGTAGCAGATATCTAATTGAAACATAAACCACTTGAAAGTTCATGCAATTCTCTTTCTAATGGTATATAGTTTTATAATGATACATGTCGAGTTACTGTCAATATAACCCTCGGTAAAAAATCTACCCTAAACAAAAGTTGTCAAAAGAGGTAACTTGACTTTCCGTAAAGAAATAGTATTTTCTCCAAAACAGTGGCAGCTATATTCATGAAATAAAAAGAAATTAAAAGTTCGTGACATTCTGTTTCCAGCAATATATAGTGTTACAGCAATATTTATAAGATCATGTCTGTAAACAGATTTTCAAAAATGAATATACGAAAGTTGTCACTTTACTGTTCTTGCAAACTTTCTTAGATTTTTTTTTTTCAAGCCGTTTATGGCCGTAACCCGGTAAATATTGATATAAAACTGTATATTTCTGAAAACAGAACTGCATAAACTTTAAATTGGTTTTCATTTCATGAATATAGAATTCACAGTTTTTGAGAAATTACTATTTCTTAACGGAAAATACATATTTGCCAATTTACCTCTTTTGACACTTTTTGTTTCGGGTAGATTTTTTAACGAGAGCCATATTGACAGTAATCCGGTATGTCGTATTATAAAACTATATACTACTGGAAAGTAAATTTCATGAACTTTCAAGTGGTTTTTGCTTCAATTAGATATCTGCTATAGTTTTTGAGAAATTGCATTTTCCAAATAGGTGACATTTTTTGGGGGCCACCCTGTTGTATATAGTAACATTATTTTAAGCAGCTTTTATTTTCCTTCATTAATTTTTACAGTTATTGATGAGTAGAAGAACACAAGTTACCCAAACTTTTGTATTAAATAATAGCACAATATTTCAACCTAAAAAAATATGCTCATAAACATTTTAAATGTTGGAAAATAAATAAAATTTCCCATATTTGCTAATAAAATAAACCTCAAATGTTTCATTTTGAATAATCATCCAAATAATTTTCCAGTTAAATCATTTAGGTAAGATTATTAATATTATTCTTTGTATCGAATCAGTACATATTCGGTACGTTGCTTTATACTTCAGAATCATTGTATCGAGGGTGATCGAATAAAACCAGACAGTTGAACTCAACCACTCATGATCAAACCCTAAAGATATTTAGAAAAGGTGATTCAGAAATTGATTAATTCAACAAAGAATTCAAACCAACAGTTTGCCCCCGATTGTTTTCTTTATATGAAGGCATTACTGTGAATCATAAAAGACCACTTCATAAAAAATTTCTTTCGATATAAAATTCTTTCTAAGTTCTGAAAGTAAACCAATTTTATAAGGTAGCAGAAAGCAAGCAAAGTAATCCTTAGTGCAATTACATCTGCTCTTTTATGTCATGTGAACTGTAAATATTTAAAGTTCTTGAAATTCTTCAAAACAGCAATTATGGTACCGTCAGAAAACAAAAACAAGAAGCAAAATATTTCCTCTGGAAAAAATTAAAGCCTGTTTTTTTTGTGTGGTATCTTACTATTCTTAAGAAAACAAAAAGCAAATTATTTCCTCTGGAAAAAGTGAAAGTCTTAATTTTTCGACTTTTCAATATTTTTGTGTTGATTTCCGTATTCTCATACATCCAAAATAAAAAAAAGTTAGAAATTCCAAATGCTGAACTTTTTTACAAGACAGTTTAATATCAGCAAATGTGTTCTGAAAAAATTAGCAAACAATTTGGAATACTTGGATAGATGACATTTTGACATTGTAAATGTAGGTCGGTTTTGACGAAGGAACTTTTTTCATGTGTACAAACTATTACAATCCTGAAAATTTCACTAAAATCCGCCAAGTGGTTCCAGAGGAATTTAGAGTTATAGTTTTGACTTGAAGATGGAAACGAAAAAAAAAAATCGAAACCAAGATCAGTTTTGACTACTTAACTTTTTGTATGTGGCTATACAGATGCACTCCTGAAAATTTGGTTAAAATCCGTCAAGAGGTTCCGGATATATTCAATGAAACATGAAAATACCCTGAAGGTGAAAACACGAATTCCGAAGCCTAGGTTGATTTGAACAAATTTCCGAATATGCTGAGGGTATATGCACCATACATCCTGAAAATTTGGTCAAAATCGGACGAGCGGTTACGGAGATAAGAGAGGTGGAGGACTGACGGACAGACATGATAGTAAAATAAACAGTAGCAAAATGTACGAAACAATAAAGAATTTTAAAAAACCGTTAATATATAGATGTGACCTAACTACAAGGCAAAAATCATGAAAATACTGCAAATTATGATAAGAAGATTTCCTTTGGCAGAAAAGTTGTTTATAGCTATATAATGAAAATAAGATAGGGAGACATATTCAATAGTGATCTGAATCCAAGATGACGGCTATAATTCAAAATGGCTGCCATTTTTTAAGACATTCTTATATTCATCACATCAAAAAGTGTTTGGTATCCATTTATATGTTTTAAAGGTCAAGGAATTCATATTAAAATACTCGAAAAATTATTAATATACGAGGTTATAGCGAATTTTTTGTGAAAGTCACTTGAACTGTCGAGATATCTCATTTGGAAGTCACCAGGTCATGATACACCTGCTGGAAAATATCTATAACTTCAATGGTTCAATTTTTACAGAGCTAGATGCAGAATAATATCATCATTGGTATAAGCAAGGTTTTTCTTTTGGTGTTGTAATTTCTTCTTGACGAAGAAACTTCAAATGGAAAGAATAAAATATGTTAAAAAGCGAAAAGTCGAGATTGGTTGTAAGAAATAGTGACCTTGGCCTTTTATGAGCCAAAGGTTCTAACTTAAATTCAGTTTTTCAATCTCAAAAAGGATCATAATTAATAGCCAGAATAAGATTGTTCAGCTGGAAGTGTATAGATTATTTAGTCTAAATTTATAAATGATTACCTATAAAAGTCAGTATATTTTTCAGTAATTTCTAATTTCTGTAGTTCCCTAATCGAGCCAACTCCCTAAACTCACCAACTCCCTAAAGGCGCCAATAAATAATAATAATAGTAAAGTATATATTAAGTCATGCAATTAACAAAATAAAACAAAATATCCTTTAGATACCTATAGAAGTCGGTCTTAAAGAACTCCTGGCAAAGCGAGTATTATAAATACTGACAAAATTGAAAGTGTAGTAGTATCTTTATTGTTCAATCGACCATTGGCCATAACAATTACAAATATAATTTATAAAGTTCAATATTATTATTTGGAATGTATAATTCAAATAAATCACATACTTTATTATAATATAAGCAAATAATTAAACATCAACAAAACAATAATTTACGTACAGAAGAAAAAAAATTATACAGAATAATCAAAACAAATCTTGTATAAAATGATGATATCGTGATAGATAAGTATGTGATGTTGCTGTCTTTCACAGAACATGACGAAATATCAGTATACAGAAATATTTTAACAAGAAGGAAATAATTAGAAATAATATATACTGTCCTTGAAGGTATACTCTTATTTTTTAATTACCTTTATCAAGATTTCAATTTCATTCTTCGTATACTTTGAAATACTAGTACTTTATTGAAACACTATTCTTAATCGTTTGTGCTATTACTCTTTCTGAATGTTAAGAATGTCAAATTTGAATAAGTATATGAGTGTGTGGTGTCAGCGATTTTTTTCTAGAAGGTGAAAATGGAAAAAAAAAGTTTTGAGTTAATATTTCTCAGAATTATTTTATTGAACTTAAAACCTGATATTAAATATTTTCAACCTTCCATATTTGGATAAGATGCCATTCAAATATATTACTGAAAATGGATGAGCAACACACGTAAATAGGCGGGTAATTTACAAAATATATCGCCTAGGTATTTACTCAAAAACAAAATCCAACATGATAGTTAAAGAATCTTATGCCGTTTGCTATTCAATCGATAATATATGTGATATACTAATATTTACCCTAATCGATTAATACATTTCCAAAAACCGAGTGTTAGAAGGACCAAAACAAATCCCTTGTTCCAAAGGTGTCGAAAGGAACGTGTCATAATTATATTTTAGATCTCAATTTGAAAGCTGTCTCGGATGATCCCTTCCCGCTGTGTCTATATGCCGAAGAAGACAGGTTGCCTACTTCGGTAGATGTCAGCCAATTAGCCCTATAGTAATGTATTTTTTATAACCATATAGAGACTCGTAAAAAATAAACTCCCGAATAGGCATTCTTTGAAATTTTAACTGCATATAAATCCTATCAGGAGGTAAAACAAGTGTGGAATGAAAAACAACGTTAATTTAGTGCTACTAAAAGTAGTAATTAATTTTCCCTTTTATGCTTTTTAGCGATTTCTTTCTTCTCCCTATTTTTGTGTGACAGTCTTGAAAGATTATCAACACACTTATTTTGGGTATCGGGAAGAAAAGAAAAGTATTTTTAACAGATGGGCTTGTATTTGGACTTTAAAGTGATCTGAGAAATGATCCTTTTTTCCAGCAGGAATTCTAAGAACCTGATGAAATTCAGCAGCCAACCAAGATTTACGACTTTTCATTTTAGGGAGAAATGAAATATTTAAGACTTTTTTGTATTTTTTATCTTTCTCAACCTCCTTCAGTTTTTCACCAAAAGGAGCTTTCATCGCTTTTAAATTTGTTTCGTTGTAACCCAAGATATATTTTGTATAATATTACCTTAAAGATTTCGGATATTTTTTATTGCCCATCCTGTTTAAATTGATGTATTATACCTTCCGATACAGGAGTTGATATTTCTTTCACATATCATTTGAAATCTAATGTAGACCATTCCATACTGGTGCACTCTATCATATGGGTCTCTACCAGTTCAGAGTAAACCCAGCAGGTGACTTATCAGTATATTGTTTTTGCAGTTACAATCTTATTTTATTGAAATTGTTGTTGGGCGAAAATATTCAGCTACTTTTTGTATGTGGTATTTTATTGTTATAAAACATTTGTCTGACAGAGACTTATAAATTTGATTATGAGAAGTTATAAATAATTTTTTCCCTTAATAAAAACTAGGGGAAAATGATGATAAAAGAATGCAATAATATATTGCACAATTAAATTGTAAAAAGTACAGTTTTTATTACCATTATCAACACAATGACATCATAATAATCACCATATACATGCATTTAAAACCGAAAATAACAAACTTTATTTATTTATTACTAAAACTTAACAACATAGAAATAAAAATATACCACATTACCAAATAATTACGAAAATGAAAACTGCATCTCATTTCAATAATAAAAAAAACCAAGAAAAGTATCATATTTCAAAGGAACCTTCCCATAAATTTTCGTCATATTCTCGTCTTGCAGCAAGACCGAAAACATGGTTTTAATGACTCAAAATCTCACTCTTCCTAAAGGTATCCAGAATAAATATTAACATGCAAGAAATGTCCTAAGTTCAGCAGGAGTTCTTGGGTGAGGCAGGGGGATGGGGGGGGGGGGGGGGCGAGAGGAGATTTTCAAAGATCAACAAAAGCCCCTACAGCTTCCATGGTAGGTGCGTTAATATATATTGGGATTTTATCTCTGTCCATGAATGGTGCTGTATCAAACAGATTATACTCCGTTACTTCATGTAGTGATATATGAAGGAATATTTTACTTTTGGATGATAAAGAGGAGCGGCACGAGGTTTGTTATACTGATATGGATGTAGATTTTATCTGCTTGTATTTCAAATATTTGGTTTTGGGGAGGTGGAAATTGATAAATCAAATATTGTCATTTATTGGTAGTTTATGGGAGGTTATAAGGAAAGTAAATATTAATTTGTTGCAAACTCTGAAGTTAATTTATCTTTTACATTTTAGGTTCTAACATTTTTACATGCATTAAAATTTATAATATAGTGTTTAAGGTTTTAATCAGCATTTTGCAGTTATAATGTTGTGGAATTTATGTATCATATAATACATGGAGATATTTTTTTCTACCAATTTCTGATATTTATAAAGTTGTACGAAAAGTATTAAAGACAGACAATAATCTGATTCAGGTCACCAACGCATTTACCTACCTTGCATGATTTGTCCAGTTTATTATAAATTCAATTAATATTCGTACTGATATCATACCAGTAACAACCATTTTTATTGCCAAAGTCCGAACAGAGTCAGTGGTACAAGTATGTAAAGTAATTCTCTACATCTTACAATCCTCAAATGTTAAAGAACCTTAAACACACACATTAAAATTCTACACAATGTTTCCACAAAACAATAACGTATGATGAAAACAAGTTGTTAAAATTAATCTCTTGGCCATAATCTCACTTCAACAACAAATTGTTGTCATTAAATTCCCTTCACTCTTTCCTCAACCAGTATGACGTTAAATACACAAATATGAAATAAACACTTGTTCAACTTTAACCTCCTAAAGTGCGATTATACATAAGAAGGATTTGTGCATTCAAGAAGCATTCCTTTACCATAGGATTAAGTCTGATTTGTCTCGATCTAACATCAACTTTTTTTTAACTTTTCGGATGGCTTGTTAAGAAATTAATAGTCTTGGGGCCAACCCTCACAGCAGGGATTGCCATTGGACTCCCGAGCCTCATTTTTACGCTTCTCAATTTTTCAAGGAACTATAATGTTCAAAGGTGTACCTCCTGCTGAACTACAATGTTTAATAATATTATTTATGAAATAGGAAATTATTTTTAATAAGTTTTTGAGTGCACCAGAATGTTAACTCAATTCTTCTGCTGAAAGGTATTATGGAACTATTAAGAGTGACACCTATATACATTCAGCAGTGATTATTTACTGCTTTAGATTATATATTGTTTGCGTGATAGTAATAACAACATATTATACGCTCAATCTTTTCATGTAATATAACGTGCAGTTCCATGTCTTCCATTAGCCTATATATAAAATAACCATCTTATATTACTATTATACTGGACAAAGACTATATATAAACTGCCTTATAATTTGAAGTCCACTTTCTTCCACTATAGTTAAAATAGTGTTGTATTGAGTGACCCTGCTGTATATTGACATAATGTTAATATGAAATAAAGAGTAGTTTGCTGTGCTTTCATGTTTCATGTCAGTTAGTATTGCGTGCATTTAAAGAATGATCACTATGTTCCAAGTGAAATAAATTCCACTTAAGGGGGAGGAATATACATAGCAAAAATGATAGCAACAATTGGATCGAATATATTTAAGAGAATTAAGCTATATTATCTTTTATGATAATATAGTGATTCGTTGTACATAAAAAAGCAATGCAGATATGTGTAATATTAGAAATTGAGGGACTTTTGTTTGCACGAACTTGCATGTTCTTCAAATTTGTAGTTATTAAATATTTAAGTGAAATTTTTGCTTTGTGTGAGGGAAATGTGATGTTTGAGGAATGCATTTCTAATCATGTGAATGACATTTAACTTCCTTTTTAGTTTCGTATCATTATGATGTTTATTGAATAGAATTATGCATTTCTTTCTCTCAACTAAATATAGACTTATTTCCGCTTATTTCTTCAGAGAGATAATGTATTTTGTACCATTTCTCTTAGTTAATTCTCAACATACTGGTCTAAATTAAACTCACAAGATTTTAGAGATAGCAAATAGAATTACACGCCACTTATCTGCTTCCCAAAATACTAAAAAACGAAATACTAAGATATGCACGATAATTTAAAAAATCTTTTTACGCCCAAATTTTGATGTTTATGTAATAGTTTTAGATGTAGAACAAATATTTTTGGTTTCATTTGCTCCATTTGAATATTTATCAATACATACAACTGCCCTGCTAACTTCGTTATATTTATTGAAAACCAAGCAAACAAAAAAAACGACAAATAACTAAAATTAGTAGCAATTCTCCCAGAATTCTATTCCAAATCACGGTATTTCCTGTGGTCCATTTCCACCCCCACTTCAATTAATTTACCCCCCCCCCCCAACTCCTTCCATCTTGAAAATGTTTGAAAAAGGTGTTTTTCCCACCATCACCTATACTCCTTCCTCTCTACTCACAGCGAGAACGACATAAATCCTCAAACAACAACACAAAAAAAAGTGAATCGGCAGCAGCCAAGGACCGGCTCAACACGCCACGTGAAATGACACTCTACCCCTATGAATACTACACTTGTGTTTATTTATTTCACTATTTTTAATAGCTACTCATTTCTTTGTATTTAGTAATGAAAATGGAATATTCCAGGGAACTCTTTTAATTCCCTTGTTGTTTTGAAGTTGTCTATGAACTGATGAAGATGACTCAGTAATGAACTACAAATTCGGGATCGATTTCCGATATTATTCAAGGTATTTTTTATCAAGAGAATACCCTGAAGAGATATAAAGGTCAGTGGAATATTCTTTGATCTTCATAATTAAATTAAGGAGATGTGATGAATTTTTATGTATATAACAGCACAAATAATAATAATAAAAATTAATTTACTTAAAATGAAATAAATACTTTCCTAATATCGTCAAATTAAAAACAATCCTGCAAATCTGTTTTATAATTGCCTCTCAACAGATACCTTTTTTTTTTTTAATTTTACAGTAATTTTTGGAAGCTGGATGTCTGGAACATCTGAGAGAATAATATTTACACTCTTAATATTTCCCGGGGGGGGGGGGGGAGGGTGCTCATTTCCCTAGTATGATGTATACACCACCTATACGTTTGCAGTACGTTTTGCACATACAGTACTGTGTACACTCATTTTAGTCCCTCGATATTTCCTGTCAGTACAGTACAGAAATTTTGGTACTGCTTGTTTTTCAATATCAACAACACCTTGAAAATCTGAATCTGCGAATTCAGATTTTCATTTGCTAAGAGTATAGGAATTCCCATACTCCTAGCAAATTTTTCATTATTATTATTGGATGCTACAGATACTTTTACTACTCTTATTTGTCGATTTAGAAGAATTTTTCAGGTACTATTTAGTATTTATTGAAACTATATGAGACATTTGAAACAAAAAAGCAGGGATTATATTCGAGTTTTAAGCTCGCACAGATTTAAATTTATTTATTTCATTATTTTCTACAGGACAAACCCTATTAATACAGAAAATGCAAACTACACACCACAAAATTGAACAATAAAACTAATATATCACTAATAATGTACGCATACTTGCATAAAAATAATTTTGTAGATAAAAGAAAACAGCAGCATATTATAGCGACGACATGAAAAGGTGTACTATGCAGAGAAAGAAAGTTTAACATACACATTAAAATATAAATATGTACGATTAAAATAATTGTGACCAACAATGCTGTTTTGGGCATATTTATAGAAGAAAAATATCTTGACATTTTCCAGTTGCCAAGTTACTAGAGCAATTTTGTTAAATTTGAATGATAAAATAATGTCAAATGTGTCTGAAGTGTCCAAAGATATTATTCGTGGATTGTAAATATCGCTAACAGTCATTTTCAATTTTCTAAAAATTAATTATTTAAAGAATATTTAATATTTTACCAATTATGTAATTAATTAATTGAATATAACACAAGTTACTTCACAATGTATAGGGACAACTCACTGCAACAACGTTATGTAAGTATTATATAAACCTAATACTTTACTGTTTTACATGACGAAAACAATTAATTTTTAAAATTTTGTAAAGTTCTGAAAATTTCAAACGTCTTTTTCTAAAGCAGATAATCTCGAGAAATGAACACAGTATAAATGTAGAATTAATGGTAAAGTTAAAATAAAATACAGCTAAACGTTATAAGTTAAAAATCACGAAATAGTTACTTACTCCAGTACTTCGCAGTTGTTATAATAATATTATAACGTTTTCAGCAGAATTCTCTGCTGCACTGAAGAAAACAAAACGTGAGGAATCGTCAGAGATGATTTAATCAGTTGGATGTCTCGTCTTCCTACACAATTTCTTTTTTCTCTGAGATTTCGATTTTAATCAAAAGTAGTGAAAAGGTCACAAGTAAAATGTGTGTCGATAAACGAATAAACTCCGATTTATTTAAAACATACCTTTAATAAGTTTGAGGAAGAATCTAAACTTAAAATTTAAAAATTCAGATACATCATGACAGTATAGACGAATATGTCAGAATATATATCAGTTTTTTTTATGGTAGATTTTTAATGCCATATCATTAATGCCATATTAATCAATAATAGAATATTCTGTGTAAAAATATATGTCATCTTTATTTTTAAATATTTAATTCTGACGTTTTCACATAAGAATCTTAGTAATTCTTATTTTATTATCCATTTGGGCATATATTACACGTACATACACTGAAGCTCGGTCAGCAATAGTGTGGAGTTAGATTTTACCTTCACTTTTTAAACTCATAACACTACGTGAATAAAATTCTTTTCAGCCCCACATTGCTGACTGGTCCCGAGTGTATATTGTATAACATTCAAAGCAAAAAGGCCAAGTATGTAGTTATTGAAAAATATTGTGGAAAAGCATTGTTATGCAATAAAAATATGAAAACTTTAAAAATGTACAACACCAAAATAAATCCCATCATTCTCAAAACGTCAACTTACACAAAATACAAGATTTTAAATACGTAATTAATCTTGATTTAATTCGTTTTTTTCTTATACATAATGTTGTTTCAAACTTCCGTTTAATGAAAAGAGATGACGCCATAACTTCAATATTCAAAAGTCCTTGTAAGTTAGCTTTAATAATTCTATAATATTATAAACATATGAAAAACTTGTTTGTTTTGCTTTGGTATATATTGCACTGATTTTAATTAAAATATAATATGTAACGCTTTATTGAATGTATAAAAAATATTCAAGAGTTCTGTAGAATACAGTTCATTGGTTGTTCGGTAATTTGTACAAAAATGTTAAGATTCTGCTCTCTCTCTGTTGTCAGGATGCACTTTTAATATTTAAATGGATAAGACTGCTTTTGTAGTTTCATGATATATCCCACAAACAAATTGAGTCCCCTAAAAAATAATAATATGACGCCGTTAAGAACTATGTCACCTCTCCAAGTTTGAGTGCAAACGAACGTAGATCCCTGCAGCGACTACCCATGTCTTGGATGCATGATAATACACATAATTATATCTGAAGTACGAATATTGTACTAATTAAATGTTAAAGGTGGTAAATGATTTACAGTTTCTGCAGTTTTAAATATTTCCAAATTTCCAATTCGTTATAACAAATTTTAAAAGCTTTACTGTAAATCTAATATGTTTCTGATTATTTCATAAAACATCCATGGAACTTGCACACCTCATGAAATATCTTTAAAAATAGTCTCGTAAAATAGTTTAAAATTAAATAAGTTACAAGAAGCAAATGAAACTATTACAAATTAAACTACAAATAAAAGAAACAACTATGACGTCCTTTCGAAAACATGAAAACTCTATGAGCTCTGTACAATATTTATTATTATTTGAAAAACATAAAATTAATTTAATTTTTATTACAGCGACACGACAAAACGACGTTCATAAACTTTTCTTCTCACTTAATTTATACACCACCATCCAGTATCCAAGAAGAAAATTGGTAAGGAAATCGTAAAATCTAAATAGAAGCATTTATCACCGAAAGAAATAAATTTCAATATGTGGTGACCATAATCGCTTCCCAGTATCAGGAAAGCCCGGGAGACTCCAAGTGATAAATTCTATCGCTCTCTAAGAGCAACACTAGCAGCATGTGTATTTTGAAGAAGTATAATAGAAGAGAATTCGCCTTAGATTAAGGGTCACATTATTTTAACTGAGAGAAAAGGGTTGACTTGTTTGGGGGTCGTGAGAAAAGCATAGTAACAAGTACCAAGTGGAAGCAGTAAAGACACAAGGGACATTGGCCTTCCATACATCTTGCCCCAAGCGTTTCAACAAAAACAACTTTTTTGCAGGTAAAAACGCGACTTATTTCGTTCGCACAGTAGGGTTCGCTCTATATAAAGGACGAATGGATTCTCCACAGTTTCAACCGATTCAGAGTAGTTGGAAATTATCTTTATAATTGTTTTAGTATTTGATGTCATTTTAGTTTAGTATATAGTGGTGATGCACTAAAAATTGTTCTGCTATAAGTGCTATTAAAACTGACTGTGATATAGAACTGTATAAAATATTGTATTGTTATTATAATTGTTTTTAAATTAACAGTTAAAACTGTACTACTCACGTTATACGTTATTTGACTATAGTTTTATGTTTTAAACTTGTTTTCTGCATTATAATTGTATATTGGAATTGATAATTAGTATGAAAAAAAATATTGTACACATGAACCAAAATTGAAAGTTACCCACTGTTGTCACTGTACCTGCTTATTATATCTGAAAGGAGCAATAAAGGTCTATTCTATGCTATTCTATTCTATTCTAGTGGTGATGTTTAATTAATATGAAATTTATACCAGTAGTGTGGTCAATGTGAATAGTTTTTTTATATTGTTGAAAAGAAATGCGAATCCAGATAACTCGGAGTTATGGTGGTTGGTGAGTGATATTTTGAAGAATACTGTTGGTACTTTCCACTTTAGAAATGTTCCTGATTGAGTACTGTATTATCGAGACATGATGAAATAACCATTGTTTCTCCGAAAAAAAATCAAATTCAATGCAACTAATTCCAACCACAGCTTGTTTAATAATAAAATCACAACTGATAGATAGATCGCGTAATTGCGTAGAACTCTGAGCTATAAGTATGTAGCCGATAACGTTTATTATTGACAGATTATTTTTCTGATATATCTAAACTATCCCAGATAGGTAATCTGGGATAGTTTAGATATATCAGAAAGTAAAACCATTTTTTTATTATTATTTGTATATAAAATATTATTGTGATGTTGTCCATTATCCAGCACCGTAATTGCATTTACAAAATTGCAAATATCTAATTGGTTACAATGAAGTTTGGACAATTTATTGGTTTGCACTGTCATTATTATGATCTGACGTGACTTCGGGATTGTCTTTATTACTTGTTTCGCTGTCATTTTCACTCCAACCTGAAGTTATGATATTTTCAATAATTTTATTTTGCGTTTCACCAAAAATATCTGAAAACTTTCAGATGTCCTATAATATTCTCTATAACACGACAGCTCTGTTGGAAATTCATCATCTTGAATCACGTGAGCAAAAAGATTAAGAAACATTACAACAATAATACTCTCATAAGAAAATCGCAAATCGAAAGTACAAAAACCGGAATAATCCATTTATATACCAGTATCCTCAAATATACCCGAATCTCTAACCAGATCTCTGTCGATTCTGGCATATATCTCTGTGTACTTCTCAAAAACACAACTTGAAAATCCCATTTCAGCGACACCACTTATTTACGATTGACAAGTATTAAGTGTACAAAAACAATATTGCGCCTTTAAACGAATCTTCCCTTCTACGTGCACTGAATCTAAGTTGTCCTTTGATGAGCAAATGAGGAGTGTGCTCACGAAGGACCAAATAGGGATGCCACACTCAGCCATTGCAATCGACAAAAATTAGACGAAAAAGGGAAACTATACAGTGTAATATTATATGCTTTAATTCCGTCGATACAACAATAAAAAACAAAGAGATTATTTTAACATAATAATTTAGGTGGATATGAGGGTATATGCTATGAGTGTGCAAGACATTTATAAATTTTGGTGCTATATTTCAATAATATACTTCATGTAAAGTATATAAGATAGTTATTGGAAGATACCAAATGAAAACCGTTTTCTATTTTAAATAAGTATATTGGTAATATTTATTATAATAATCATAAAATTCGTAATATAATAAAATCTTAAATGCTGCGCAAAACTGAAAAAATCGCTGGTTTTCCTGAAAAAAAAAAAAAAAAAAAAAAAATTGTAAATTATTATAAGTACAACATCTCAGAATAACAAGACAAATATTTAAAAGCTTTTATTCCAGTTTACAATTTTTCATAAGTTGGTTCTCAAATAGAGTAAGTATAGTGTAAAGACAATTAGGTAATCAATGATATATTTGGACACTGCTGAACTTTTCGTAGAATGGTATAAATAACGTCTGCTTTTTTTCATTTTTTGGGATTGTTATTTGTGACTACAGATGAGTCTTAATCCCTATAAAATATTTCAGTTAAGAACAATAGGCGAAGTAACTTCTAACTTCACCTTCTTCTTTTCTACAAATTCCTACACAATCAATGAAAAGTGTTCTAATTACCAACTGAATATAAATGTATTACCGTATGATATGTCACATTTTATATGTTAATTAAAACTAATTTGATATGACGAACAAAATTCAATACTTTGCATTAAATTTTCAAACATCAACTAAGATGATTGGAAAACTAGTGTACTAGTTTTGACTTTGAGCAAATTAACGAGACATCTGTTGTTGATAAATGAAACTTACAATGTAATGCGATTGCCGTAAATGGCATTATGCTTCTATCTATTATATTATGCAACTGTGGTAAGCACAGAATAATAAAATAACTCAGACGAAGAAAACATACTAACACATTTGATAAAGTAGTGCATTATACTTAAAAAAAGGTTTTTCTTTTATTTTTAACACAGTTGATATAGACCAAAACAGTTTGTAGACTATTTAACATAAAATCAGAAAAGGATAAAGTAAAAAATTTCCCCTCTTTTCAAGAAACTTTGTTCATTGTAAGTTGTAACCTATTAAAAATATCAAGTGATGGTAGGGAAAAGAATAATATAATTATTCTAAACTTTTATGTACTTATAACCAAAATATGTTTTTGTAATTCTTTATTGTTAACTAACAGAAACCACTAAAAAATAACAAAAGAAATGCAGTGGCAAGTCTGTTTGTATGACACGGCAGGTGATGTGAAGGTGTTAGCGATTGAGAGCATGTTCTGTCACACGAAAAGCCTACCTAACTTAGTGGGTAGTCACATTATACAACAATTTAAGAAGGTAGTTGAGAGCACTTTACCTACTGGGAAACTGATGATGAATTTAAATATTATCCATTCACTGACAGAGACATATAACATTCTACACTTCACTTTTCGTGATTTATGAATCTTTACATTCGTGGGATTTACTTCGTAAGCACGTATACGGTACTTTACGAACGTAAAATGATTTGAACGTTTTTCAAGGGTTGCTTCATTTCTTGTATAGGAAATAAGTGCATGGATAAGACTAGTTTACGTTATTACATCATGTTGGGAAGTTCGATGTTCTTTATTTTTTTTTTTTTAACTTTTAAATAATAATAAAAAAATGCTTTTAATCTTCTTTACATATATCATTGTTATACTTTGCATTGGAAAAAATAATTAAGAACAAGAAAATTTCCAGCTCAAGCGGGATTAGGGAATTTTTTTTGTTGTAACACAAAGTAGTAAGTTAAACATTTCATTAATACAATATTCCTTTTCAATCTTTAATAAATTAATTTAAAAAAAATAATGTCGTCTCACACTTTTGTACATATCAAGCCTGAATGAGCAAGACTAAATTCACATATTATTTTAATAAGTAACCTGGAACAAAAAGAATTTGAAGGAAAGTTGATTTCCATATAGTATGTCACTTTATTATATCTTTATGGTTTTAACTTTGGTAGCATGTGTCTCAGGGTGGGAGATATCCAATCAAATTGCAACCTAGACAAATGCAGTTTCTCAGAGAGCTGACCTTCATTTCAGTACAGAACAGAAGTGCAATGCAAAAATAACGGAAAAGAATGAATTACAGACATGTAAATCGTTTTGAAAGTAACACTCAATTTGAGATTTCACTTATTTTATATTATTTCTTACTCAAAATTGTCAATATGCTTCGACTGCATTATATATTATGTTCGGCAAGGTTCGAATTGATCAAGGTAAAATCTTTTCCACACTGCTTAAATTTTAGGTAAATGGATATTGACCACTAACTTTCAAACAATCAAAAAACAATAAATATTATTTTTTTGAAAATGTTTGTATCAGATAAAAGCAAACGAAACGTCGAATAAGTTTTTTACTATTTGAAAGTTAGCGCTCAAGATCCATTTATAACCAAAAATGTTAAGCATTCAAGAAGAACCACTCCGAAATTCTATATTTTCCACACTCTGGATTGTCGCAATAACTAGTGTTTTTATCAGAACAATACATGTCTTTTATAATTAAAAGCTTTATTAATTCCGTCAAATTATATATTTTTTTATTTTTTTTTGAGCTTCTGATAAAACATTTAATTCAGTTTTAGTTGACTACTTGGACTTACTATTTTAGTCGGACTAAACTTCCAGATTGATTATAGGTATTTGATAACTGAACCGGAGATGATTTATAACATCATAAAGGTTTACGATTTTTAGCTTATACGTTGCAAATCCACAATGAAAATACAGAATATTGTCAATATTTCAGCCAAGACCCTTAGCTTTTATCAAGACATTTAATGTATTTAATGTCTTGATAAAAGCTAAGAGTCTTGGGTAAAATATTGACAATATGCTGTATTTTCATTGTGGATTTGCAACGTAAAAGCTGAAAAATGATAAACACATATTAATCCATTTCTCTCAGAAAGAATATAAAGGTATATATTCACTATCCAAACACTTTTTTGTAATCTTTGTAAACTGCAATAGACTATATAGAAATATCATGTAATTACATACCAGATTTACTGATAAAAGTCAAGTTGAGCAAGGCTTGACCAGTGAAGTTGAATGGCTTGACCAATGGAACAAGGCTTTTCAGTTTTATTGTAATTATTTTAGGACAGTATTATAGCAGCTATAGAAAACAACTTCTCAGAATAAAGATCAATCGTCCAACTGCATATTTCATGTACACTAACATCAGAAAGGTACGTCGCGCCCAATCAGTTTTAAATGCGCCTTTGGTATTTGACAGGTTAGCAGATCAGTATTATAACAGCTATGAATTTCCAGAATGGTAAGAAAAGATGGAATCACTGTATAGGAATGTATGCGACATAATATAGTCGACTGGTAATTCAGTTTTTCTCTTACAGTTGATTCCTGAGAATCCAAACATTATTTAAGAAGAATCATAATTAATTAACAATTTAGCACAATTTTTTTTATCTTGAATCTGTTATCAGGGGCGTACGCAGAATCTCCTAAAGGGAGGGGTTAATCAGAGCAAGCAAGCTATATCCAGAAAGTTTTTGATATTTTTTTAAAAGAAAGTAAGCATTTTTATTTAAATAGTAATAGACACTGAAGCAAGTAATGATATGTCATTGGTGCATTAGGCATTATTAGGATATTTTTTAATTCCCTGAAATATTTTAAATTAAACACAAAAACCTGTCTAATAAGAGCAAGTTGCATTACGTTACAACCAAAAGTTTCAATGTTTTATGTTTTCAATAAAATATTATACGTATTTTTTTACACAACGTACATAAACATCTCGCAAAAACGTTTTCAATTTTGCCAAAGAAAATAATAAAGCTGTACAAATTTCAAACCAACCAGGTCAGTTTTTCAATTCGTATTGTGATATATACTACGGAAACATTATTAATAATCGCTGACAGTAATAGCATCTCGAATTTATTCTTTTTAATACAAACAAGACAGCGAAAGACATAAACAACGAAGAAACTATGAACTAAAAAAAGGTGTTATGAATCTAAACTGGTAGCACTAGTGAAAAGCTGTTCTAAAAGATAACAGTTATTAGAAGATTTGACAGAGTACGAAACAAGATTTATGACTTATTTGTTTTCAACCCCCCATCCCAATCACCTCCACATTTCGTATAAACGGGTAAGAGAAGAAGTTCCAAAAGGTGTTATATTAATTTCATTTCCCCATTCATTCATATGGACAGATCATGCTATAAAGAAGTTAGGATTATACTTTTTAAACATTTTTCAATGGGATGAAATTACAGGCTAGAAGGCTTCAGACAGCCATAAATAAACCTTCTTTTGTGACAGGGGTAAGACTCGAAGTGTTGTGCGGTATTAAATTCTCTATCAGATCCTCAGGCTAAATAGCCTCGCCCATTTATTCCATTGATTTGTAAATCAGGATTTCTCATAATAGATATATCCTCGAGGTATACTTTGAGCTTGGACAATAACAACAAACTGTTTAATTGTTTCTTTTTTTCTGTTTCTAGATTGCAGACCAGGTTTTTTTCTATAGCAATCCAGTCTTCTTAGAAGACTAATCGCAATCTTTATAATTAGACAGAAATAATATATGTTGGTTAGTTAATTTGTGTGTTTACAATGTAGTTCACTCATTACACAGGGTAGCGAAGGGAACTGTTAATAGTGGTCCAATAATTTAACGTGTGACTAATAGATTGGAAGAACACATTATTTAAATTTTGAAAGCGAAAAAATGGTAGAAAAAGTGGAGTTCACATTCTTGAGTACTTTGTTTCGAATAAATCAGTGTCTAGAATCCTAAGACGAAAACTAGTTTCTGTATAAATGAAATAACTGTTATCTGATCATCGGTATCGAAATCAAAGATTTTACCAAAATAAATAATATATATTATCGCTTTCTTAGTAGTTAAAAGTGAGGTATAAGTAAAACTTACGTTAGCTAACCTACATATTAAAATCATTATACAAAATTCTAGATATTTAGAGGGCTAAAAGCCGATTGCCAATCATCTTTTCTAAAAAAATATATAGAAAAGAAAAGAAAAAAAAAATAATCCCCCACAATAATAATATAAGCGAGAATAGTCTGGAGGCAAATCCAGATTTGTGGCGCCGGAGGTAGACTAAATTGGAGAAGGAAAAGAAAATTTCCCATTTCTCCCCCTTTTACCTCCCACTCCCCCCTTTCGTTTATGATACCCCCCTCATCCCACCTCCTCTTTTACCACAATACTTTACGACACCTTTTCCTATACCCTCATTATTACAACTTTTGTCATTATTATTACCCAATTTTTTCTTCTATGTTGTCTGAATGACCTTTTTTTTATTAACTAATATTAATTTTAGAATGGGCTTCATATCTTGGTAGAAAAAAGCAGTCATGATTATTGGTTCATTCTGTTTTCTTTCTATGTGTTCCATATTTGATATTACTGAGAAATTTGTAGCCTAATGCTATCACAGCCTACCACAACTTTTGGATTGTTACATTCAGTAATGAAATATTGGTTTAATACAGATATTGCGTTGTTCCAAGTTAAACCATGATCTAAGCTTATAGGGTCATCATAAGATTAATGACATATTATATCCAACAGTAATTGAAACAATCCTGTACAATGAAATCTCAGGACGAAATTTCAGTTCTTCTTTGATATCCATTAAAATATTTATATATTTTTGGAATATAAGAAAGCAAATATTTCTTTTGCCTTTCATACCAAAATTAACTATGTTAAACTAATATTTTGTAGATGATATTATTATTATTATTAAAAAAAAGAGAACACAAACATTTTGTTAGCTCGCATTCAAATTATGCTAACCTCATAATAACCTGAAAATCAGAGCGCAAGTGGGATTTATAACTTTTAGAATATATGAATTTTTTTTATAAATCATATAGGCCTGAGAAAAAGTAAATATTATTGCAAAAAATAATTATATAACAACAAAATTTCTTACATGTATAAACCAAAAATTAAATTAATATGTCGTTCTTCATAAATTGACTATAATAAGTTTTCTTTATATCAGTCCAACTCTTTTATGTAAGTGAAACAGCTATCAAAAGTTATGTGTGCCATAAAACAAGTTCCCAGAACTAACCTGATTCTTTACTGTATTTATATACATATAGTACAGTTCTCTTCTTGGTATCAAAGGTGAAATAAGTTTATTCCTCAGCACTCTGTCGTTTCGCTTTATAGAGTCGCAATAAAATAGCATGTTATCTAATATTGTCCTTAATATTTTCCAAGAAAATAGCTTCTATATATACTTCACAAAAAAGTGGAAATTAAGTACCCGATGGCTATATCTACAATTATATGTTGCATAGAGTAGGAGTTTCTTGGAAATAAGAATCTCTGCACGAACAGTCTAGATGTTCGGAACTGCATCTAGGTCTATGTGGTACTAGAAGGAATCAATTAATATGCATCGAGAACAAAGACTATTATCGTTTAGGGATTATTTCTTTCGTTTCGGTAATTTCTATTTGTGTATACGTTTTGTTTTAATATTTATATAACCGTACAGCAATTATCAACTTTCTGTTTTTAGATGTATTAACTTGTGAAAATGAGGTGTATTTCCTTGAAATATGTGAACAGTATTTAACAGGGGACTGGCTATTTCAAAGGTGTGATCATTCAGTTATATTAGCTGCGACTTTTGAAAATTTCTGTGAGTGCCCATTCACAAGAAGTCTAACATGGAATTGCGTGAACTGAAAAAAGCAAAAAAAGTCAGTTATTTTAATAATAAAATTTACTAAAGTAATTATTAAAATCTGGTAAGTAAATACGGTAGAACTATAAAGTTCTGAAATAAAATATATAATAATTATATTTGATACAAGCTGAATTCTGCAGTAATATTACAAGGGCGCGATTAAGAAAATTATGAGACAGAAGTTACAAGACTAGCAGTTACTTTGTCGTCGTAAAGTAATAACACCTGAGAAAATATACTGCAAACGTGTGAAGTTGAAAAAAAGAACACTGTTGTGCAATGATTTTTCATTCTTTTAAAAGTAAAATCAGTGAATTTATTTTTTATTCTAAATTCACTTCGCTGACGTTCTGATTGTCTACTTTTAAAATCATATAAAAGAGGTTCTTTTACAGCTCCATGTTTGTAGAACATTTTTTTAATTTCCTAAATAATGTCGCTGTACGACAAGGTATAACTGCCACCACCTTATAGCTTCAGCTTTTACGTACAAGTATTTCGACTACAGAATGAAATTTTCTTTTATAAAATTACCCATAAAGCGGACTTTCTATCTCAAAATTTACGGTTACCCTTTTATGGGGAAATCAGATAAGCATCAGCAACTGACCTAACCACTTAACCTATTTAATATCTGTCCTATAATTTATGCCTGTAATCCTGTATACTGTATTTGCCTCCTTCTTTTGCCAGTGGATGGCTTGCCAGCTATATCCTATTTTAATAACATTCAGTTAAAAATAAAATTAATTCTTTCATTCAGTGAATGATTTGAGCGTTATTAAATTAATGTGTAACTTAAAATTTAATTAATTTAAAGGTTAATTTTGTTCTAAAAATATATTTCATTCACAACATTTTTATTATTATCTGATACAACAAATTGTTATAAAGTAATGGTATATGTTGTAGTGAGTGCTTCA
This sequence comes from Campodea plusiochaeta, assembly GCA_034698565.1. Lineage (NCBI taxonomy): Eukaryota > Metazoa > Arthropoda > Diplura > Rhabdura > Campodeidae > Campodea > Campodea plusiochaeta. Next base: position 22,499 of record JAQIWE010000027.1, read on the forward strand.
AAGTAACAAATCAATATTGTTCAATCAATGAGAAATTTATTTTTGAAAGAGCTGATCTTCTTTTTCCAAAGAAGATTCAACTCTAAAACTAAACTATGTATTTGTCATTATTCGATTTTTTAAAAAGCGGTGTCGAACGCTCGAACCATCAGATGTGTAGATATAAAATCAGGAGGTCGTACATCGTATATTACGTACATGACACAATTTATCGGAGATTCTGCCATTTTTTGAAAACTCCCCCTGTGTATACTAGGCCCATGATTATTACATATATTTATTACAGTTTAAATCAGTATATGCATGACTGTGTCACAGCATTGTAAAAATAATATATTGGAAGTTCAGTTGCATTGTCTGTTAGGCTTTACAGTATATCAGGCAAATTATTATTTTCTGGTTCAAGTTCTTATAATGAAGTAGAGAAGAACAATTGCACGTAACTCAAATTACTTGTTAACATTTATATAAATTAAACCAATTCCAGAAACACATTAACTTTAATCCAAGAAGTAATTTCTTTTTGCTCATTTCCTATGATTCCCCACCAAAGTTGAAAAACATCAAAATGACCACACAAAGAGGACTTTTTAAATTCTATTTTGCTCCTGTATAGCTTATAACCATGAAATGTAACGGACAAATTAAGCTATCTTTTAAGTTGACGGCTGAATATGCCATCAAGTAAAATGTTATGGATTCCCCACATGCAAAATCACACTTAGCTTATCCAACTTCAGTTCAAATGTTATTTTACTCGCCAGTAGCACGGTTGCTTATTTGAACACATTTGAGAGAGAAAAAGAGATATTATTATTTATATATCTCGTGCAATCTTTTTCCAAGAGACAAAGGTTTTTTTAAATATATGGTTATAAATACAAATTTGTCTCATAATTACAGTCATTCTATATTTTATTTTAAAGATTATATTCTTTCTTTGTGATATTAAATAATGCATGTCATTTGATGCTTTGTTCTCTGCTAGTCATTATTAGTTTTGTAATTTGTCTGTTTGAGTCAACTGTAATAGTGGCATTAGGGAATCATCTTAATCTTCTAATGTAGGAAGCAGTTGTACTCATTATTTGATGAATTAAGAAGTATCAGGTAGATCTTCTTTCCTTTCTGAGATTCTACAGCGTATATAGATTTGATTTTTGGGTTGATGAAGATGTGATTTTAATGAACCTATATGATTTTTTTTAAACTAAATTTAATAATGCTATTAATAAAGGATATGTTATATAAAGACCAAAAGTCTTGTTCAGTTATGATTTTACTAAATTTGTAGAGCAAATGAGTATTTAATTGCTGCACGGTTTGAAAAGAGAGCAGACATCAGAGACCTTTGGAAAAAGTCATTGTTTCTCTACTCAGTTTCTTATGGTAGAGCAGTTATTTTGTCGGAAAGTTTTCTTGAGATTTTGCAGTCTTGCAGGTTTGTTTACTTACACATTATTTTGACCTGAAATAAAAATCCTAGTACTATAAGAGTAATAGAGTTTCCAACGAATCAAGTCTAAAACTTAGCAAGATTTGGTTTTCTTTTAAAAAAATGTGCTTTTCTTCATTCATTCAGAAGATAAAATAAAGAAAATTATTGATCATCCTCTCACATTATATTAATATATAGTAGCAGTGCTGTTTTCTATAATCCATTCAGTTGCAACTTTCCTTTTTCACACATCATACGCAGGTCCTCAGCATACTGCAAAACCTGTACTAATTTTAAACCATTTTCAGAATCTGACATTTAGTTCATTTCCAACACGGCACAATATACTGCCGATGCACTTAAAATCCGTTATATATTCCTATACACATCCACGCTTTAAACATCACGAAACATTTTTATTCAACTCTTTATCATTTTATTACATAACATTTACGATCCCTAATACATATATCTGTACCATTAAAGAAGTTTTATTAAATTTCATGAAATGCGCCTTCTGTTGCGTTTTGCAAACTAACTCTAGCCCAAGGCAAAGACACGCAGAGGGACGCAATTAAGGTATAACCATTACATAAATACAGATATAGAAGCTGTTTTTGTAGATATATAAACCAGCAATGGCATGTTTCAAACTGGACTCTTCCAAATTTAATTGCAGCGAAATACTGGACCTTATCAGAAATTCGCCTCTCATTAATTTGCTTCACATACGGCATTTGGCACTATTATAAAGCTTCTAATTCAGTGGTCAATCATCAATATACATACGGCTAACAGATGGATGGCTTTACACGCAATCTTCTATTTTTCTGACCAACAGTTGATGTGAAAGATATCAAATAGGTAAATTATCTTTGGGGTTATCTTTTGGAGTAAAGCAAAAGTCACAGAACAAGCAAACATTTGCAACTTTTGATCATGCAAAGGGTTTAGAATATCCTGTTAGGGAGAGTCACAAACCATTTTGGATTCCATCGGTTATATGTTTATTTTCAATTTTATTTACGTTAGAAAGAGAGTCCGGAAATGCAATGATATCATAGGAATAAAACTTTGCAAAGTTGAGTAAAACAGTTCAGCCATTAACCTAACGTGACTTGTATATATTTGACGTTTGCTACAATTATTCAAAATAAAGTAGCTGTGTTAAAATGTTTTAATAACGTCAATTAGGGTTTTCGCAAAATAATTTTCTATAACAGGAATAGAAACATGGGATATACGAGATATATAAAATACTCTCTTTTCTGTTATTCTTTAACAACATTTTAAAACTGATGGTCCTGATTTTACTTAATAATGTTAACTGCAGCAAAGAATCGCTTGGTAGACCAAATAGGAGCTGTTGAATTAAGCATGAATCCCTATTTTAAAGAAACTTCGTATCTTGTAGTTTTTCAAAGTAAGTTGTTTTTATTTGAGTGCCCTGTTGGAGCACGTAAATGAAGAATCTTATGAATCTAATAAAAGTATGAAAGAACTGCAACTATATGACTCCTCATAATTATTACTGCAGCGATTGAAACTCAATAACTTTTTGAAATAGTGAAATATTTTACAATAGCATAATCAGACAGTGTTTGAAATAACATCAAAAGTTTACAATGAAATAATAAACCAGTACACATTATTTGAAGTAAAGAAGTATAATTTACTCGATAAAAATATCAGCCCGCAAACCAAGTAGAAATAATTTTGACTTTTTCTTCATCCGCCATCGCACAGAAACAAAATTGCTTGGAAGATTGGAAACTAAATTATATATCATCTTCCTCTCTCCCTGAACCAGTGACTGATCAAACCATCCATCGACCCCCCCCCTCTCTTCCCGTTCCCTCCTCTTCTATATATAAACATCACAATCCTATCATTTGCAACGGATGCTGCATCATCAGATCATATACCCTCCCCTACATCTTATACAATGCAAACTTTAGGGTGGAATGAACCAATAAGGACGCAGGACATTATTCTGTCTTGGTTGCGTCATGAGTTGCCAAAAAGGGAGTGCATTACTGGTTGCATAATATATATTTTATTTTGATGTAATAAATATCTGCACTATTTTTTTACAGAAATATTGTATCCATTTGCGTCTGTGTCTCTGAGTATATATCGATTCGTATTATTCATGGATGACATTATTATCGAGTAAAATGACTATCAGTAAGACAGTATATTTCTTTATATATATAATTCTCAACTGACCTTTCTTGCGATCCAAAGAGGCACAATTGGGCTATCTTACAGAATAAGTTAGCAGAATTGGTTTTCATTATGGCAAATAATATTATTGAATTCTATAAGTATAATTTCTTTCAGAGGAAATAGAAACATTTTATCTTGGTCTCTAATGCCTGGTCTAGAATGGAAATCTTTATTTGTTCAAATCAGCTTGAAAAATGAAAACGATGTAGAATTTGATGGTAGCTCTATATACTTAGGCCTGCTGCATAAAGAAAGTACTCAACAATATTGTAGAGCAGTAGCCAAAGCAGTTTATGTGGATAGAGAAAACTCTTCGAAAATGTTTGCAGCACTCATTGACTTTTTTATGTATAGAATTCCGGTTGAACTTGTTAGACTCTCCCCCAAATCTGAAAAAAAGAAAGAAAAATAGAACAATCAGAATAATTTTATTGTACACTGAGAACAATAGTTTTTTTTTTTTTTTTTTTATGCTAAATTGGTCTTAAAACAAAATCTTTTAAGAAAAAAAATATAGTTTCCCAGGGAATTTGAAAGTCCACAATGATGGAAGCTGTAAAAATCTATTATTCATTCGCTGAAACATTTATTTGGAGTGAATATGTCAAATAATTCTGTATCTGTACAATTAAAAGTAATACTTATAATGGTTTATTAGTAATGAAAAAAAATATTTCTCAAGTCTGTGTCATCAGTAAATACTATTGGCAGGAAGTCATGTTTGATAAGTCTAATCAAATATACACAGCCAACTTCAAGTGCATAACCAACGTCAAGTTGCAAGTGCTATAACCAAAAATAAGCAAGTTTAGGAGTTATTTTGTAATTATAAATTTATAAGATTACTTATTAGAGCAATATCCTTATACGTGGTAATTGGGAATCATTGGAATATGTAATCAACAGGAACATAATTCTATACCCAATTCAAATCTTTATTAAACTTTGCAATATTCCTTGTTTTCTAAATATATCGTAATCTATTGAACATCGCTTGTTCCAAGGTTTATAGAAGTTTACTATACGTAAACTACATGGCTACATAATTATTCTTGCTCTATAATTATGTGATGTAAATGTATAGAGCTATAAGCAGCAAGTTCAGCTTCATCGATGTCAAGTGTATAGACTCAGATTGCGAGTCGATGAATAGGACCATCAGGGACATTTATACAAATTTCTAAACCGAAAACACTTTTTCACACAAGTTCAAAACTAACTTAATTGGCGAATCAACATAGTGTAATAATACAGGTGAAATATTTACCGTGATACCTACAGCATTGAGGTCCGCAAAAACCAGTAAAGGCGTGATCTTCAACAAGCGACCAGTATTTGCCCTCAAGTCTACAACACATGCCTATCTTATTAGGTACAATTGTAAATATTATAATTTAATATCAAAAATGTGCTGATGAGATGTTATGTATGTGAATAAATTAGCGAGATGATACAAAACATGTCGTTCTGTGTAAGCCATATAATTGATGAATCCATCACGCTACCACCTTTTCAAATATTCAATTCTAATTTATGTTGATAACTGCTGCCTTGGAAGACATATTTGATTTGATTATACATAAACATTATTTTGAATTTATATTTTCTGCTGTAAGCCGTTCCACTTTTGAAACTCCTGCTGCTTTTGGTTTACTGTATATATTCTATTTCATTATTATTTTTTTGCTGAACAAGAGTATATATGTTTTTTTTATCCAGTCCGTCTAAGTATTCATTAAATGGCCGATAGGCTTTTGGCAATATTATTTATAAGTCACGCTTGCTAAAGGGAAACAGATAAATGATATAGTATTAACATTGGGCAAAAAAAGGACCGTTTTCTTATCAGTATATTTAACGTCGTTCGTACTGTTATTGGGGTTTCCAAAATTGCTAAAATAATGATCCCTATCATATCGGTTGAAGTGTACCTTAGTTGACATGCAATTCTTTAGTTAAGATTCTAATTACAAGGTGTGCAAAAGTGCGAAATCAAATGAAAGAAACACTAATCAATCATGCAAAAAATATACAGAATAGTAAAGAGTATAATTAACAGCTTCCAACCAAACAGAAGTCCGCTGTATTATTAAACTTCACAGTCAGTTAAACATGCAGACTTTTTGCTGGAGTCGGTGTAGCAAAGATCACTTTTATAAATTATATAGAAAATGAATATAAGGACTATATTCTCATGTCCTGTATGTGGAAGTCTTTTTCAGAGGTAACTTGTCTGAAATCACAATACTGTTCCATGTAACTTGCACACTCTGCATACTTGTACAGTACATCAAAATAAAGTCCCGAGAAGTGCGAGATGTTTTATGTTTCAAACACTACATACTATTTAGTGTTATTACAACATGATTACTGTTGTCTCTTCATAACGGCGTAATTTGTTCGGAAATTCGGTTAATACCAATGAAATAAAATAAACTGTTTGCAAAAAAGAAATGATGAATTACTTAGTCCGTATACAGAATATTTCCATGTTATATTTACTTGTAATACTATACAGTTTCTTTAGAAAAAATACATTTAAAGATTGAATATATTTATTATATTAAATATAAAAACACCGACATTCAAATTTAGTCGAAATTTCTTGCGAAAGTATGACGAACTATGAATGAGATGGAAATATGCAATTCTATACCAATTATAACAATAAAAGAATAAAGCATATAATTGTTAGGACTGGAATATTATGCTTCATATATTTGTTAGCCCTGCAACATCACTAATATATGCTCGTACGGAGACTAAGTGGCGTATTCATGTTTAAGATACTTCTTGGGTCTGGCCACTTAGAGGAAACAAACTAATCTATATATATTTTATTCTAAGAATAAAACAGTGATATTTTAAGTTTTCCGTCTCACATCACAATAATAAAATATTATAACTTTCATTCTCATTATTAATGCGAAGTAACCAGTCTAAAAATAGCTTTTTGAAGGATAATTGCTCCCACAATATCAACTGTAATAAAAATATTTATAAAACCCATTTTTACACATTTTTAAATATAATAAATCCATTTCTCCTCATAAATTAACCACACTTTATAACACGAATACAAAATTAAAAACCAGAGTAATTTGAAGTCAATTATTATTGTCTCGCTCCATTGTAAATGATGTATCTGCTGAGGGGCGAGTCCTATATAGTCACATTTCCCAGAACTTCTAAATCAACGGGATAACCTGAACGGTTGAATAATAATTTCCAAATTATCTAGTATCATCTGAGATGATGAGTTCTCTAATGACCTAATTTCATTCCACTATTGCTTTGTGGAAAGTTCGAAATGGTGTCATGACATGGTCGTATGAAATCAAAGAAGGAGCGCGTTATCATTAACGTATACCTGTCAGTATCATCATTGATGGTTCGGTTTACTCTTTCAAATGAGGGTTCCAAGACTTTTTTTTCTCTACCTAAACTTAAAAGAGTCACCTATATTACGCACTAATTGTTTTATAAGTGAAGGAAAACTACTTTCTTTGTATTTTCTTAGATATTTCAGAATAGTTTGGGTCGAACCACAAATGATTCTAATTCTGGTTGGCGTGTATCTATAATTCGGTTTTTATTGAGCTCTATAAAAGTTTAAAAACCGCCGTTGAGGCTACTGTATTGCATCAAAGGGTTTATTTGTGAGGTGATGAAAAAATATATAATTTACACTGTATTTTATAATGGGCTATTGTTTGATATGTGTGGTAGAGGTTTACACAAAGAGATCTGAGCTTTGTGAATGGATGAGAGGAACTTTTTCAGAATTGTAATACTATCAGTAATTGGTCATTAAAAAGTGAAATCTTGGTTTAGATGTAGTACACATAGGACTATGAAGGAACTATTACTCGTTATAACATATTATGTTTAATGTTTTCATTTTTTCCAAATTGCTTCAATAGAATAAACTATAATTACGAAAAAGTCGAATGTAGATTGGTGTAATTTCTTTTATTTCCAAATACTGAATAGATTAATGAGTGATTTTTTGTCTTTTGATTAATCTCAGGGTAAAATAAAATAAAATAAAATGTAGAACGAAAGCAATGTCTCAGATTTTTCTTAGTTATTATCTGAAAAAAGTAGAAAAAAATATATCTGTTTTCAGTATTCAAAGCAAGTTTAATATTATTACATGAAAATAAACTGACAATTTTATTTATTAGGTTCTCTTTTGGAATAACAATGATGCGAAATAGGTCAAATAGCTTTAATTTACTATTAGCCATCAATGTTATTTGAAATAATTATTGTATGAATTTGTAATAGACTATTAAAATAATCAATATATCAAAATAATAAAATAGTTTTCAGACATTCCTTGGGTTAATAAAGTCGCAAGAAATTTCATGCTAGGCAGCATTGCAATTTCATTTTTGTTATTTATAATATACAACCCAGTTTCTACACCATTCATTTTTTGTATGTATATTAGTGATATGATAAATATTTTATTACAATACCTGCCCAATTTTGCGTGATTAGCAAATAATTATGTGCAAACAATAGGTTCAATTCAATTAGCTTTTTAATGATTGTACATATAACAGGTATATTATGATAGCTATATAGGAATAGGATCCCTCTAAGTATACTATAAATCTGTGCCAATATACAGTACTATAGTTAGTTTTCGGTGTTGCTATTGGTTCAAATACAGAAAAAAATTATCATAATATTTTTATTAAATAACATCCATTCAGTGATGTTTGATGGCATCGAAATTTTGCATTATATTATACTCTTGAAAAGTTGTGTTTGAAATATTAGCAGATTTTCTTTTTCTAAAATATAGTATTTTCTTTGTGAAATGATTTGCAGTAACTCTTTTAAATATCAAATTATAATGAGAAGAGTCGACGTTGTGTGAATCATAAAAACATGCATTATCTCATTCTTTTTAACTTGAAAAAAAGAAATAAAAAACTTGAATATGTAAACCCTGATATCATTTTACTCTCGTGAAAGCTGTGGACAATTTTATTCTTTTATCTTCATCTCTCGGACCTCCCACAATTTTTGTGAGGATATTGTAAGTATCAATTTACCGAAATGCGAGCGAAATGTCTCATTTCATGAACACAAGTCACCTCTTAAAAAGCAATATTTCATTTTTCTCCACGCCGCTTCGTGCGACATGACTCTGTTATTGAAACAAATGCTACGAATATGTTGACATGCAGAAAGTACATTTGAACTGTATATAACGTGACGAAAAGGCGGCATGATACAAGAAGCATTGTTTAAGGAAGAAGCAGAAAAAAGTTTGTCATGAAGAAATTCCTTCCCAGACCTAACTCAAGTAGTGGGACATCACGCGCACTATTTAGTACGTCACGATGACGAAAGCATTAGTAAAACACATGAATTCATAAATTATTTTTAATTTGAAGTTATTGATTTTTTCATTCCGTTCAATTATTTTACTGATTTCAGTATACAATTTCTATAACAAAAAACTTAATTTGTTGTTCTCTTCTCCCAGAGAACGTCCGAGCTCATTATTTCAAGTTCGGATTAGTCATAATTGCGAATTCGTAACCTGGTTATAATAGCTTGTGGAGAACTGGAACTAAGAGCAGCAATAGTGAATAACTGAAAACTGACAAAAAAGAAATTGACTGAACTTCATATAAAATAATCAACTTTTGCTAATAATTAGTATCAATAAGCAAATGGTTTAATATCGCATACATATTTATTAGCCATATCCCCCCCGAAATGCAGAATAAAATTACATTTCAGCAGTTAATGATTTCTGATCGAGTAGAAGTTCTATTATTTATAAGTTTATACCTTAGAAATATTAAACCTCATTATTAGAAAGATATAAAAATAATAAGTTCTCATGAAATATTTTATGCTTCATCCAATTCAACCAAAACTCATCCAAAATCCAACAAACAAATGAATGAGGGGTAGAGGTTGACCGAACAATAAGTAACTTACGAATAAATGGACTCAGGGTCTCGGAAGTTTATTGTGGAATAAAGCACCCTTCCCAGGGGGTCCCCTAAAACCCTCTGGTCAGTGGTTAATTTACCAAAACAGAACAGGATTTATGCCACATCAAACAATCAAATTGTTCCGGTCGGACTCTGGATCTCTTTTCATCCCTTTTGAGGTAAAAGGATTATGTAAGCGGATCCACTGCTGGTCAATAATAGAACAACTGATACTTCCCAATCTATTAGGGATGATCTAACAAATAATTTGTGTCTGTCTGTCGTTAATGGTAGAGGAAGGTATTATGTTCAGTTGAGTAAGTTGGAAGTAAAGTGGACAGTTACAAATGTTTAGAGGAGATGGTGAATGAGAGAAAAGGTTGGAGTATGTTTCTGATGGTTTAGGAGAATGTATTAGAAGATTTTTGTTTGTGTGGTGGTCATTGTTTTTATTTTTTATTAAAGATAAATTGTTGTAAGATAATTATACAAATCTATTTGTTTTTTGTTTCGTAAAGGGTAGTGGTATTTTTATTTATTACTTAATCTTATTTATTTAATTGTGGCAACGTTGTATGACTCCTAAAGCACTCTGAGTTTTGCTGTTAACGGTAGATTAATTGTTAATATCTAATAGAACTTTGGAAAGATACTCTTTCTTTAGCTAACTTAGATCAAGTCGCATCGAATATTTGGGGATGTTTGTATTTTCAAAGTCATCGAAATTCAGCTGCTGCTTATTTCAATTAGTTTTAGCAAATTAACTAGATCATAATTATAGTACACCATGTCCGTGGTTCAGTACGTGAAAGTTATAACTTCATGTAAATTAAATAATAATAATTAATAGATCTATATGGTAACAAACATGACATGTTGTAGTACAGCTTGACAATAATTATATGGAAAACAGAATCTGAAAGTTGAAGATATTTCAGTACATAACAGATTAACTCTAACCAAATTACATGACTTCAATTCAGTAACGTTCAAGTAAGAACTAAATTTGTTGGTTTTACACCAAAGGTCAGTAATTTCACAACGAAAGCCAAGCAGGATATTTACCAGCACTGAGACTCCCAATGCTGTTTTAATTCCTGCTCATAGCATACACTCATTTTAATAGTGGATAAGTATCTCTATGTAGGGGAGCGCTAACCATGATTTTTTTTTAAACATGGGTTCCAATTCTTAATTGATACTGCAGAGTCGTTCGAATCATTAATTAAAAGACTGCAAAAGTAGTAAAGCAGCTTTTGAAGTTGTAAGATATAATAAAAACCCTCGTTGGAAATTCTTGCTCATGATCAAATAATTCTTAGTTTGGTGCTTTCAAGGAAGATGTCCTAATATCAAAAGGTTTAATAAACCAGGAATATAACACGGTGGAATTCTCAAGATCCAATATCCTGCTCAACCGGTTTCTTTCAACACAAACAGTGACGAATATTTTGGCATTTCAATTGATGCTCGGAGATATGATTTATCGGTTTTATTTTGGTATACCAATAAATACATTTTATATTGGATATTTTTTCATGTTTATTTCACTTACGCAGTGTGTTATTGTGAGTTTCTGTTTAATATTTACATTTTACAGTACTGTAAAATTGATATCACTATAATCATTGTGGACATCCTCTGATTGCGAAGTTTATTTGAAATATGATATTTCCATCTGAGAAAATATACTTTTCTATGTTTCACTTCTTGTTAGTTTATATAATTAACGTTCTTTGCAATATCTTGTAAGCATAAGATCAACGTTTGTATAATTTTCTTTCTTTCTAACTTAAGATGTTAATTTTAACAGATAATTTATCATTTGGTCATTATACATATTTAGAAAGATAATTATTTGAGCTCACAGCACAAATATCATACATTCTAGCCTCAGAGTTTTCTTTTTCTGGTTATGATAACAGCATTTCCCATTTCATCAGGAGAATGGTTGAAATTTGATGTTGCAGACCCTCATTCATTTTAGATCAATGAAATTAATATGACTGCTATGAAGTAAGAAGCAAATGGTCTTTAAAATTGCTGATATACGATACATCGGCCACAGTATTGAATGAGTCAGCAGTTTCAACACTCTCTTGGAGTCAACTGACCTACGGTCTCATTCCTTATTTTATCAGATATAATTACATAATCTGAAAATATACGTTTAATATAATAAACAATATATCCGAAATAAACGTTCAAATGAGTCACACTTGGTCACACCTGTTCTGGGTGACTGCATTTCAAAACCATAATTAACAAAACAAAAAAAATCACACAAATCTCAAAATCAGAAAATCAATATGTAAATTATATTTTTTTATTAAAATAATCATAAAAGAGAAGTGAATGATCAAAATGAATGTCATGCATGATTCTGACGGCACGTGAACACAGGATTGAAATGAGCTTATTTATTTAATCTCTGCCATAAAGTAGCAGATGTAATGTAGTGTGACCGTGAATATCGACTCACTCCTCTGGAAAACAAGCTTTTAAACACACTTATGCAATATTTCCAATCAAATATTCAAAACATGTTTCCGCAATACGTTGTTTATAGATTAGAAACTATAAATCGATTGGAGTATCGATGATTTCAATCGCGATTGCCTACCCTCACAGGAAACGGTGTGGTTTTGATGTTGAAAGGGTAAATGACCATTCTGGATGAATTGAGAAATCGGTTAAAATATCTTGGAAGAATTTGGAAATGTATCTTTTTATTTTCCGTTGTAATTAACTTATCAACCATAATTGCTGATGATTAAGGTAAGATTTTCATTTTTTTTATTTTAAATTATAACAATTTTAATTTACTGCTATTCACTACTTCTTCTTTCAAAAAGCTGAGCTTTCTTTATAACTATTAGATTTTCTGGATAACTGAAAGATTCAATTTCATTTAAACTTATTCATATTAAAGTTATGTGTTATAACAAATTTCTTGCAGTGAACCAATACATTAGTACATTTTGATTTTATATCATACAATAAATATTTAAAGATTTACTCCAACATCACTGTAGAAAATGTCTGAAATATAAATAAAGTTGCAGTGTAGAATCTCTTCAATTAAAGTTCTGAAATCCTTGTTAAATACCTTTTCTTCAATGATGTATAAAACCTTTTCCTCCAACTTTAAACGGAAGCTGTCTTTAAAGCGTCATGATTCGCTTCTGTTATCACCTTTACATTTGTCTTTTTCCTGTGTGGGTATTTGTTTGTGAATTATTTCTAAAAACGTTTTCATGATTTGCGTGCTTTGTTTCACTTTTCTTTGTAGAGGTCTTCCGTAAGCTGTGAACCGATCCGAGGAGGGAATATTTAGAAAATCTCTGATAACTACTTCCTGCCACTTTAGGTCACACAGACAGACGCCTTACAATTAAATCAATCCTTTCAACTTTAAAGAATTAAGATTTTTTTATTGGGAAAACTTATTGTTTTTTTAGCCATCTGTCAGATTCAATTTTTCTGAGATTCGAAGTTTACAGTTGCTACAAAGTTATATAGACAGTTTTAGAGTAATTACATAATGGTTTTCATATTTTATTATATTTTTATAATCTGGTGTGTGGTCAGTTATTTTTACTGATGAACTCGTATTCAAGAAGTTTACCATACAAATGGAATTAAAAATATATTCATACTTTTGTGCTCCTTTGATGTAGCAGTTATTTTCCTTTAAAAAAAATTACTTTTGAAAACTCTAGATTAGAAATTTAATTGAATCAATCTTCTTACAACCGAAGCAATAATATACTATACAAGGTCCAGTAGACCTTATATTGAAACAACATTTCATTAGAGGTCCATGTCTAAATTATACTAATACAGTGTGACCTAAAAAAAAATGGGACACTTCATTTTTATAATGGGAAAATTTCTGAAATATCGAAGATAAAAATATGAAATCAAATCATATACGAAACTGTGTCTTGTTATCTTTCTGAAAATATATAGTTTTATGGACATCCTTATTTTAATACAGCCTCTATGACTCTATGGCCTACCTAAGAAACTACTTTTCAACTTACGGTCTTAGATATGGTATGTTGCAACAATATAGTAAAGCATAATTATTAAAAGACGTAGAGTAGTAAAAAAAATGAACAAAAATGAAAAATATTGTTTACGGAATGGTATGATTTTATCAAAAATAATTATAATTAATTTATATTACTTTAGGTATTGTCACTTTTTAACTGAAAATCGAGAAAAGCATTGACGTTCTGAAGTCGCCGTTATTATCAATGTCCACGAATTATTTTATATGGGAGGCCGTATCTGCCGTAATACATTATGGAATGTTATCAAACCATATATTTTCAGAAAGACCACAGCATGCTCTTTCACTTACGTTTTATTCCAAATTTCTAGCTTCAATATTTCAGATTTTATTACATTTTTACTAAGTGCCCCATTCTCTTGGGCCACTCCGTATTATTTTTTTTCTCCAAGGTCTGTATACTTCAACATTTACAATCTTAAATGTTCATATCCTGCTTATAATAGATTGGAGGGCTGTGTTCGCCCAGCAATAACCAGTAGCTTATTGCTTACAATCATAATTAGTTAAGTTACTTGAGTCAGGAAATGTTAAATGCAAAATTAAATTGAAATTTCACTTAACATATTTTCAAAATAATTCAAGAATATTAAGTTACCAGCAGTAATATTATTTATAAAAAGTGGCATACTATAGAGTTTGCAAATAGTAAAAGAGAGGTAGAGTATTTATGCAATACAAATCAACTATATCAAAGGAAAAATATAATGATGAATTTATTTGTCACAGGCAATATATAATGAAAAAGCTTTATTGTCAAATTTGACTGATTTGTTATACTTAGTAAAGTATAGTTAGTAAATAACAAAATGATTTCATATTATATAATTACTCATTTATGTACTTGAATAAGCTACTTGTTAAAATTTCAAAATGCTATTAACTTGAATCAAAGCCCCATTAATTTCCTTTACTGAATATCTGGAAAGTTCTTCTTGTCTCTAACGAGTTCATATATATACACTGATGATATATAGCCTTAGCGAATATTTAGATTTCCAGTAATTTTAATTAATACACTCAAGAGATCTATGTCATGAGATGACCTTTCTTAATGACTGAAGTACTTGCCAATTGTCATACAGGAGTCACTAAATATTTTTATTCGCATTACATGAATCGTCTTTTCAGAATTTTAGATAACTTTCACGATAAATAAGTATGTATGAGTATGTCTCATATACAAAAAAAAATTGTATCTATCATCATCTTTAGAAATTCACAACTATAGAGATCAAAATACATTATACTGTAATACCTAGACATATATACGGAACTTTGTGCTGAAGGAAGAATTTTAAGAAACCGCAAAAATCTGCCAAAAAGCGATAAACTACCAGAAATTTGGTAGTAAGATTATAAATGAAATGTTTTTAACTGACTACTTTTGATTGGAAAAATAAATTAAGAACAAGAAAAATTTCGGCTCAAGTGGGACTGGTAGGGGATTCTTGGTAGTAAGAGTTTGGTAGTTTGAGACAGAAATTTAATAAAATATCTGTTTTGTTCATGGAGACACAAAATCAAAATAATAATAATAACAATAATGCCATTAGTGAAGTCCTGCAATCTAAGTCTGCTAGGATTGTATTATTGCTATAAAAGACTTCTCGTACAACACATAGTTTTTTTTATGAATGCTGTTCAGAAACATCATTTCTATTTCCAACCAACAAATCCCTGGTCACTGAATGCATTTAACAAAATAGCCCATCAATCCATAAAGCATAGAATGGTAAATAATTACATGGTAACTGAATTAATGTGTTCACTGCATTCCAAGCATTGATCGATTTGAATGTAATAACCCACCATTAAACACAAATTCTTTCGAAACAAAGTCTTATCTTACTTTCTATGAATGTTCGTGTTACTCTTTTTATTTCAATGCTTTTGATAACATTTTGGTCTATATAGCGTTGGAACATAAAACTTCATATATCACTCGCGGGTGGAGAAAAGGAGCTCAAATATTATCCTTCTACTTATACTGTATATATATAGGTTTTCTGGAAGAAGATGGAGGGATTATTTTATTTAGCAACGCCGGATTTGCTTTTTTTCTGCCACCTATAAAGTGGTTATTAACCATGCTCACGAAAAAGTGAAATAAATTTACATACTGAAGTATAAGTATTAGGAAGTGTTGGATATAGTACCCCAAACAAAGATGTTTTATTATTTTGCATATATTAATCGTTGGATTTAGAGACGGGTTGCCAGTATATTCTTTGACAAAGAGGTTATATGAGAGATATGATACGGAAATTTTTGAAGTTCAATGTTGTTAACGAATATTTCGTATTTATGTGCATTTACACAGTTTTTGGTGTTTATTGTATCAGATATCAATTTTTACTTTTGCTAAAGAAATATTTCCTTTCGTTTTGTATTTTTACATGTGAGATATATGCAATAAAGTGCTCGATCTGTCTTTTCTGTCATAAAGATTCGCCAGTTGCAGTACTCGACTGTACTCCTGATACATATACATTTTTAAACATACCACTGATATTTTCCTTATTAGAATTGCAAGGTTAATTTATTTAGAATTTCTTTCTTTACTTGAGCTTTTATTTCAGAGCTTCTATTTCTAATTAATATAATGACCATTTTCCTGCTGATATTATGCACATAACTTCCTTCACAAAATATAGGACAGGCCTTAGTCAACTATACCGATTAGACCTCTAATTTTAAATGCCATGTTGAGGCTCTTGTAAAATTGAGATTGATTGCACGCTTGCTCAGAGATTCCATCAGAGACACAGTAAACTTCACTTTACTTTTAGCATGTAATTTAAGGCTATTTTGTTGTATAGACTAACTGTAAGAAACACATTTGACCATTTTATGATAGTAAACCACATCATATATGAATTGTAACTCTCTATTCACATATTATATTCATGTCTTGTATTGTCACACTTCATACAGCTAATTGTAATGAAAAATACATACTTACTCGAGTGTATAATGGTCGTTAAGATATTAGAAATATATACTCATAATAATCACACGGTTTGAAGCTTATAGTATAACGAGTTGCCTGTTTTAAGGAGAAGCCCAGTTAGGTTAATCATTAGTTATGTGTTTATGATTAAAATGTGAGTAGAAGTGTCTACCTGCTTATTATATAGAGGTAGAAATATGTCACGATACGCGGTGCATTGTTCTTTTGAGTAATTTACCCTCTCAGTGGTGCTTTTTCGCATTAATATGCATAAGTTTGAGCTGATATGCAATCAGCTCAATACTTTATTCGTCTTCGTGCAATACTATATGTTGGAAGGACTTATGATACACAGCTTTCTTAATAGGAGGATATATGAGTACTATATACATGTTGAAACAGTAAATGTCCAGCGTGTAGTATAAAATATAACTTTGGTATTATATGGTATCGCAGACAGTCGTAATTTAACCAATAAAAATATAAAATACTTCAGTAAAGCTTTTTGTGTTGGATTCTCGTGTTCGCTGATGCGTTATTTCATAATATCTGCAGGAAATACGAGAACATAAATATATTAATGAAGAAATAGACCACATTTATATGCATGTAGCTAATTCGAGCATTTCCATATTGAAGGGTTATCATTATTAGCAGACTAACATTATTTATATAGATCATTATCACTGATCTGTAACAGTTTTTTGAAGTACAAAAATTTCTTAGTAGTTGATATGATAATATGAGATACATGATAGGAGTACTTAGAGGTCTATAAAAACATTATGTATAGTGTATTATTTAATTTCAGTAGAGCTAACAAATTATATTTTGATCACGTTTTCACGTTATCTCACATAAGTTAATTATATTTGGAGTTTTTTGAAAGTAATGTAATTTCTTTCCATTCAATAATCAATGAATTATTTTCTTCCTTGCCAGATTAATTTAGTTCAATTTTTACTATAAAATCTGTTATAAACATCACAATGTTATTTTAGTTTTGCTTTCTCAAATTCTGAAATAACGGAAGAAATATTTAATAATACACCTTATAATAAATAAGCTGAAAGTATATCAAAACCACAAATTTATACGAAATCAACTAATATGAAAGGTTGTCCAAAACACCTTGTAATTAGCATGTTCCGTTATTTGAAATCTTTCAGAAGAGATATATTTCCCTGGATGAAATATTACACATAGATTAATAATAGTTTACCTACTGGTATACACTTCACAATAAATTAATCTAATAATCTATTATTTACGTCATTTTCTTTCGTAATGAAAAGTATTAAATTGAAGGAAAATGAATGAGGTAATAAATAAGTTAATTTAACAAGATACTATTATAAACTGTTAAGAAACAGAAGCCAAAAAGGTATAGGATAAAACGGGAGAAGCAGAAAGATACTTTGATTGTCCATTTCCTTGATCATATCAAAAGTTGTAATGAGACTAATTTTCCATTAGATTGAAGAGATACAAAAAATAAAAATAACTCCACCTGTCTCCCCTTAACTCAATATTAATAAAAGTTTGCTTTTAATTCTTAATATAGAAGAAGAAAAAACGAAGATAATGTTTTTTTTCTTATGTGTTCATCACTGTACCTTTTTAAACAAATATATATAGTTTCCAGGAATATGCTTACTTTTTTCAGTTACTATATTAGAATGGATTGATCTAATAAATAGCTTATCAAATAAATTATTGACATTAAATATTATTAGTGATTGGCGTGATTAATTAAAATTAAATAAACTTTTATTTAATATTTTTCTTCATAAAACTACTAGTGTTCTTGCAAGAACATAATAATGTCTCCTGTTTTTTTTTGGTGCAAATAATAATATCGAAGATTACATATATACTTAATCCATTTTACTCTTTGAAAATTTTGTTTATCCATAAGTTAAAACAATCTCATTTTAAAATATGCAAAGCATATATTTCTAATCCTTCACCTTTTCTAAAAATGACTTAAAACATTTTATTATTCCATATTCCAGTAAGTTACAATACTCGATACACCGGTGAATCTGAAAATCCTTGCGAATTTTTAAAACGCCCATTTCAGGTGCATAAGACATAGTGTATTTACTTCTGCATAAATTTTCATTAAGAAAATAATAAACTACAGCATTTCTGCTCTTCAAAACCAATCATTTTCAAGCAGTACTTCATTGAACAAATATAAACATCTTTACATCAAGTTTTACAGTTTCAATTAAAATACTTTGTAATATTCGTATTTCCTCTATCAGTAAGCTATCATTTAATATAATATCCACTTCTTTTTATTCATATATGATAATAAACTCATCATTCAATCAATCTTTAATTCCTCTTCACAAAAAAGTTTGTGATTACTTTATGAACCGAAAAGAAGTTCTGATAAAGATAATTTGATGATCAGGTAGAGAGCCTCCTCAAAATCATCTGTCTGATTGTGAATGAACATCCTAATGACATCTTGTTAGGTTGCTTCAAATTCCACAGATCAACAAAGACAACAATTTCATTAGAAAGTACGGAGCTTCTTGTATTATACGTTTCTTTTATATTCTTCGTGTGACAGGAATATTGATGAGATATTTTCATCGGTATCAGATTGAGTGTGACGTCATGTTCTGAGCACATTGATTTTGTTTAGAAGTATCAATGTTAAAGTAGTTATTTTGAATTAGGAACAATATTGATAAAAAAAATTAGAAAGAGTATAAGTAAATAACAAGTATTAAATTAACTGTATTTCTGGAAAGGGTATTAGAATAGTAAAAACTATTTTGTCTATCAAGTCGAATACTTATAGTGTAGGTCTAATTATTGATATCAGGATCTGAATACTTCCTGACTACGAAATACGATACATAATATTTCAGAATAAAATATCAATCTTTCATCCAAATACAGAAAACTAAAGATTTTTTTTCATTTCCCACCTCTTATTTATTTACATACAGTAAGGACATTGTCTTTTATTTTCCTCCTGACATTTTGCTGATGGTCATCATGGGATCTGCTGGGGATTGTGGTCACTTCTGTCATTCTTACAGTACGATTAGCCATTGTTGTAAGGTACGGTTGGTTAAAATGTCACCTTCACGATAATGAATTCACAAATAACATTGCGCTTGATCATAATATAATAAACACACAGCCATTTTCACATTTTCATGAAAAATATAATTAGAACTAATAGAATAAAATTTCACTTGCATTATGAACATTGTAATCCATAATGGTAAGATATGTAGTGTACCTTCTGTTCCCTGAATCTGTTTGTGTAAATGTATATAAACTACAGAAAGGTAGAAAAGGATGAGCTGTGAATTATGTGTTCCATTTGTGTGTCGGTTTCTCTCTTCTTTCCCCTCTCTCTCTCTGGCTGAACATGGATGGAAATGTAGTATAGATAGTAATGAACTAATGTGATGTGAAGAATGTCCACTGGAAATGTCATTGCTTGGGTTTCCTTCATGGATATATTAGACACAACTACCACAGGAAACAGATGACTACCGATCATGAGCCCTAATGCTCCTGTGAGAGTGAGAGTATAGTGAGATTATATTTTTGGTTTTGTGGTTACGAGATAAGTAGTTCTGAACTTTGTTTTAATTTTAATAATGAATTTTAGACAAATTTCAAAATTGTAATTTGGGAATCAATATAAGATAATTCATTAAAAGCAATTGGCTGTTTTTTATATTTATCAAACTGTTCTCTCGTTTGATAATTATAAGATAATTCAATTTTAATAATTAAGTGTAAATGTTAGTACTGACATTTGCCAAATAGTGAACCTAATTAATTTTTCATAAAAAAATGACTATGACTATATACTAACATTTAAATTTTCCTACAAAAGTGCATGATGTGGTGTAAGTTTCCATCCACAGAGATAGGGCCTAGGGTATTTTTTTTAAATTTCACTAATGAATGACTATAATACTTAATACATATTCAAATTATATGAATAATAAATATTCAATAACACAAACAACATTCCTTGGTGAACAATTAATCAACAAGATGAAAAAATGTTGCAAATATGCGATAAATACAATAATCGAAAATTCCAAACATTTTTCAAATATGCTCTCATTTACACTAAATACATGCAACGTAATTATATATTATGCGTAACCAAAAGGTAATACAGCAAATAAATAAAGAAAGAAAATGAAGAAAACCTTAATGAAGTCATCAGTATGGTTCTTAAATAGATATTAAAAGAATTTATAGACATTTTATTTCTTTGTGGGTGGTAGTAAAGGTAAAAAAGGACTTTTAGAGGTGGACATTTGGCAAGTTTCTTCCATTTTACGGTGGCTAAGGTTAGGGTGGTGTGGTAAGGACACCTGCTTTTATTTTACTTCTTGGAGGAATTTTATTTTGAAGTAACAACACCTTCCCTTTTTTTCCGAAAAGATGAAAAAAACGAGAAAAACTGTTGAAGGTGAGGAAGACGGAATAGCGTCATTAAAGGTAATCAAAACTTTATTAATTAGATACTTCTTTGCTAGACAAATTATAGATTTAAGCTCATAGAGTTAATTAAAGATGTATATAGATTATACCTGTTTCTGAAAAAAATATCTTGGAGTTCTTGTAAGCATATTATTTTCAAGTTAGTTGAAAAGACCCGTTTTTCCGTGGAGTCTGCACAATTAGGCAGAGCATATGTGTTTTTCGTAATAACTTTTTACAGATGGAGAATTTACATTTTGAGGCTCAACTTAATTGATACTTGTGTTCCAAAATGTTACACATCAATTTTTGGAGGGGATGGGACAGGATGTGAATACTGGTAGTTGCAGGAAGATAAAAAAAAATGAATGATTTTTTTTTAAACTTTGTTCCGGTGTCTCTTTTTGTCGAATTGTTAGGAAAAGTAAGAGATCTGTTTTGTTTTGTTATTTGTAGTATAAACATATTTCCTTCTCTGCTTTTGCAATATAGTAATAACATAAAAAATAATGTAAACATCTTGTATTTAGTGAATCTTTTCAAACTTTTATTGTACAACTGATAAAACCTTTTTATTAATAAAGGTGAAACGTCCTGAAGCTAATTAGTTTGTTTCTTGTAAGTGACCAGGCCCAAGAAGTATCTTAA
>JAQIWE010000028.1:0-43967 GCA_034698565.1 Campodea plusiochaeta
GCGCTGTTTAGGAATGTACTACTTTCTAAGCAACCCATTATGTGGGATTCTCCCAAAGAAGTGGACAACAATAGGTTTACTTGTCAAAACAACTTTGAAGAGATAATTGCTTTGGGTCCGTAAGATTTTGGAAACACTATAATTATATCACAATAATCGACCCAAATGGAATATTGTTAATCTATACACGAACAATTTTCACGAAAATATTTTATAACATGGTAGACTGCTCAATCTGAATCAATAAGTTATAACTAATTGGCTTATTTTTTCATGCAGGAAGGAAAAGCTCCTATTTTTAAAGAAAGGCGTATACAAGTAAAAAGAAAAACAGAAACTCAAGTACACGAAACACGATGTTACTTGGGTTCGATTACAACAATTCATACTTCCAGTAACACTATTGGACACTATATGCTGCTATTATACTTTCTCCAGCAGGATAAGTTCCGAATTCAAGGAATACTTCCAGTTTTCTTTAAGCTTATTATATGGTACAATGTAATCTTTTCATTACTAATGCCTAAAATCACTGAATGTTTTTTTAATTTGTTATTTCCATTGAAATATTAGCATTAGAACACAAAGTTATGAGTTATATACATAAATATTTATGTCACTCACTGTCTGTCGTTATTTTATCTCCAGTTATATATGAATTTATTTATAGATATCTAAAAATCAATATTCAATACGGTATCATAGCTATTTTTATGTTACACTAAAGGAGAATCGTGCATGCTTGTACATTATTATATTAATCGTATAAATCAAAAGTAGTTTTAAAGTGAATCTCATTTATACCTTTATGAGGTGAAAATAACAATCAATTTCGTTAAAAAATTATTTCCAACAATAAAAAAACATAACACTAAAGCATTTCAATCATCTTTACTTTATAGCCCTGTTAAAAAGATTGTAAAATCAATTGCTCTCTTTTCATTCATTCATTCTTCCATTCATTCATGCTGGCATCGAGTACATGAGTAACTTCCTAGCTACGTCATTTAATGTTGAGAAAAAGGGTTTGCAACGTCACTTTAAGACGGACATTAAGCCTTGCATAAACACATTACGTAACAGACTTACAGAATATTCCCATATAAACTTTACGACTGCGTTTAATAGAACATAAATTCTTTCGATTATGTTTTGCATGTTATGGTCCATAAAAAGCAGCTATTTATCATGAAGGCATGAACGGAGTGATGGGGCTATAATTCACATTTACGAGGAGTGTATTAACCTAGGTTCTTTCACAAAAGGATCTTTATGTTGCAATAATACTCCTTCCAATTGCTTTTTGGAAATTGTAATGGGCTTTAAAGTGTTGTTTCTCAAGTTGTGAACAGCCCTTTGGTGCTATCTTTGTGACACACTTTTTTCAACTAAAGATGAAGTGAGTTTTTCATTCCTACTGCAAAAAGATGCACCCAAACAAACAGTAAAATTGTCATCAAACGAACATAAACCACAAGATTCAGGGTCATTGTCAAATAGGAAGTAAGATGGTCTATAAAAGGATACGTTAACGGTCTATTACGACACGTCTTCCTTTTTCTCTTCTACCATACGGTATAGTACTATGCCCACTAAAGGTAGATATTGCTGTACTTAAAATGGAATGACGTAATGCACACACCCTTTTCAAAGGAACAATAATACATGTGACGTCACATTGGAAAGTGCATAGTAAATATTGGTTTCATCAACATAGTTTTGTAGTTGTGATTACAATAAAATCATTGTTATTATTGTTAATCGTTATATAAAATAAATTCATGTTTTACTATTAATTTTTTATTATGTCAAAACTTTTGGGTCGATTTTGTGTATTGCAGCAGTATAATTTTACACTTTATAGCAATGTGTTTATGGAGTTGCCCTATTTGAAGTTCTTCCCACATTACAGTTTCATTCGTCGTTGGCATGAACAGTAGAAAGAAGGTAACTTTATACTGTCAATGTAAAAATCTAGAGAAAATGTGTAATCTATTGATATTCAAATTTATTACTACTCTTCTTAACAAGTTTTATAAGGAATCATATGATCTCATGTTTGAGAGTAGTAAAGAAACATAAGTATGACGACTGTTATACTATTTCTGTCCTAATTGCAGGATGAAGAGTTATTTACTAAGATATGCTCAAACAGTTTATGTTTTCTTTTACAAAGTACTTGAATGAGGAATTGAAGTACACTCGAAAAGACATCCGAGATATCGAACGGCTAGCTTGGACTGTTTATATAGTATCCTGCTTATTTCATTGCAGTTTTTGGTCTTCCTATTGATGCTGCCAGCAGTTAGTCTCTTAGAGATAATTAATAAGAAATAAAACTGTAACTTTATTTTCAAAATAATGTACTGCCACTCATTATACTAAAAATACAAACCAATTCGGTAAGAATAAAGTGAATAATAATGATTTTAATGTGTCTTAAAATCTACCATATACTAACAAAGAACAATTTCGCCAGATTCAAGTGCTGTACAAGTACAAATTTCGAAAGTTATGAAACTGTAAGATGTAAGGAACATAATTCGCACAGAAACGATACAATTATGTTGTTTTAGTTTATTTTTTAAAAAGACAAAATATCTTAAAATTTCTTATCTTCGGTAACATAATATGGACAGTAGTTGTGCTCATTTATTGCTTCTTCGCTTATATACCTTGCGTCAGTACGTATAATAAATAATGTTAACATTTATACAATATACATATTCTAGAATGTTAGATTATTGTTTCGTTAAAACAATAGAAAATAAGTTAGTTGTGGAACTAACAAAAATGTCTACCAATTTTCTAATGATTATAGAATGTATATTGAAGTAAACATACTAACCGACCAAAACGATATAGCTAATATTACAACATTTTCTAAATAGCACTTCCTTCCTCTAAAGATTTTGTAAATGAAATTTGATCTTACCTGGTAAATGGTATTAGTCCAAGGACACCTCACAGCTGAACATTGTTGAAACAAAACTGAACTAAACTATATTGAATTCAATGCCAATGCACCAGCAATGTTCGATAATAGTATTAGACCACGTTATATTCATACACTTATTCAATTTAATATTACACATTATGAAGTTCTTTCTGTTGTGATGGAGCAGTCTGTGAAATAAAAAAATGGAGTTTTTGTTAATTAAATGTACAGATCTCTGTCGATGTGGTTAAAGTTATTAAACTTTAAATTCAAATTATTTGTTATGTCAGTTAAGACGATTTTCATTTTTTTTAATGTGAATTTACAAACAGGATAATTCTCTGTATCCCTATCGAAAAGAAAATATACTGATCAGTTAATTTCGAATACCAGCAGTATTTTTATGCATGATTATAATATTTGCATAAATGTGAAAACATTAATCTTGACTTGGATTTCTTCAGATTTTTCTGCTATTAAATCATTACCAAAATTCTTTAAAAGAAACAATTTGTACTAATGTTTTTGGTTTAATTTTTTTTTTTTTTTTTTGAATAATATGGCCAATTGGCACTATAAAGAGAATATAATTATTCTGTTCGCACTGAAACTTAAAATATAAATTTTAGCAATATAATAATATATCATGCTGTATAATAGTAGTGGTTTTCTTATACTAAAATGTAACGATTATTACAGAAAGAAGGAATTTAGCAGAATTAGAATGTAGGTAATAAAGATAAACTTTTCTAGATTGTGGTTGTAATGAGGAACTTTGTTATACCCCCAAATTATAAAAACCTTTAATTAAAATGATACTTCAATTACCATAATTATATACAAAGATATAGGAGGGAGCCTTGAAGAAAATGTTTATTGGAATCTAGATTATATCTCTTTGTGAATGAATTCCACCAGCAGCACCCTTGTTCAAAACTTTCCTAATAATTTCAACTTTCAGAGTAAAGAAAATTAGACGTTTGTCAAAAACACTCATTGATATAAAATATACTCAGATTTCATTTCAGATAATACTAGGACTTTGTATTTCGGTTTCAGAACAAGAGCGTGATAATAAAAGGTATGACACTCAAAAGTGTGATGGTACATCAGAAACATTTTTTGTAAAAATTCGAAGTGATCAAGAGTCTGAAATTTGGAGTTTTACATAATATTATACTGTCATAGAAAATACTTTCTTGTAATTTCGCCAATTATAAATATTTTGGATTTACCAAAATTACATAAAAGTATTACTGATTAAACTACGAATTAAACTGACATCAGAGAAAAATTTCAATAAGTTTCTCATGGCAATCAATTCTTTCTGTTGTGGTGTACTCGTAATGCATTGTATTAATAAAATAATATATCATGAGTAACTATAATTATAATTTATCTTAACAAAACGAAACTTCACCAATAATCCTTTTCACCGTAATACCGACAGTTCATTCTTATGATCTTATCAGACAAAATCATTAATAGGACGAGAGAGGAGATATGTTTATTTACATACTCTGTTTACATAATAGTAAGTTGACAAATGCCACAGAATAACAATATCAAATTAACTGCAATAAAATATTTTCAGATTTTTGTTTTGGAATATATATGGTTGTGCAGAATGTGATACTGATCCATTATAAATACTTATAAAAGAAATTTAAGAGAATGCGTGAACACTGAGCATATCAATAATATAGCTCAGATTACTTTTAATGATAACAAAGTAAATTCGTTTTCTGCATGAAATAAACGAACAGTTAAGTGTAATTCAATTGTAACTAGAAATACTATTGACATTATTAGAAACATAATGTAGTTTTTATCAACAGTATCCCTTAGTTTGCTCTTATATACTGTGATATATAAAAGAGAAAGATATCAAAACAATAGAATAATACTGCAGATGAAAGCAACCAACTTTAAGATTGATATAAACGTTTCTCTTGTTCCGAGGAAATACTATATCATTTGTTCTATACAATCACGATAGGAATCTATAGGGAATGGAAGAGAGCATTCGAAGTTCGTTAGGATTTGGAAATAGAAAAATATCACAAGGAAATGAAATTTAATGAACCTCGTTTACAAAATGGGGGGTGATTTTCCAGTAAGATTATTAGAAAGCTTGTCATCAATTAATTTTCTTAAGCATACCGACTTTTTCTGATATTTCAATCAATCACTTCAGTTGGGACAATAGAAACCTTAATTGAAAGCATGCTGTTACACTTGGATGCTATATTTTAGAGAGATAGGCATTGTATAAAGTCATTTCATAATGAGAAATTAAGAAATTTGAAAAAAAAAAAGGAGAAGAAGAAGTCTTGTTGCTCTGAAATTGCTTGATCCTTCTGATCTTCTTATATAATTGGATAAACATAATGGCAAGAATCTGTAGTAGGTGTTAATTCAAAATTAATAATTTACCATAAACATTGTATTTGTGTTTCATCGGACAACGCAGAGTTCCCTAACTATTTTATACAATAAGTAATCTAACTCTTTATATACAAAATGTACCAGTATGTTAATTCATAAGAAGGAATGCGGATTTCAGCAATGTCGCTACAAGGAAAATGCCTAAAAAGCACATAACTTAGTATCTTAGAGCAGGGTAACAAAAGGACAACATAGACATAGAGCATCTTTAAGCAAACTATATAATACAGCGAAATATATTGAGAAAATACTCAATTAAAATTTATACTACATTACGAAAATACCTAACATATTCAAAATAAAAGTAACAGCATTCTTTTGCGCTTCTCCCGTCCAAATTTGAATAATAAAGAATAGTTTACATATATATCGAATAATTTAAACAATCAGATTTACAGACTCAACTATAACTAACTCACTTTCCAGTCGACCGGTTACTTTTAACAATGGAAATCACCAGCTATCAATTATCTTATCGAAAGAAACTCGGATATGTAAACAATGCCTGCAGAACTATATAACGAGGTAAATCCGAAATTCTCATCGAGTGTGAATTCAAACAATAAATTATTCTTTTTCTACCTCTGAGAAAACAACGTTTATTACTTCTCGACATTCAACCGAGTATAAATGAAATATAGAAGATTGTATTAAGAAATTTATGTGTATGAACATATATGAGTAATCTTCCAATATATATTTGCTTTAGAAATCCAATCTTCTGTGTAAACTGTTCCGTCTAACGTCATTGGGGTGCAAGAAGTTTGAAAATATCCTATAGGGATCAGTGAAAAACGTCCTGAACAAATTCAACTCATGAGATCGCTAAATTGGATCAGAGCGAAAATGAGGCCTGCAAATAAATCGTTTTTCTTGTAAACCCAGACGCGAAAACGTCTTATTAGTTTTAATAAGAACAAATGGTGTTTTCTACATACCTCTAAAAGAACGAATAGAATACAGCTTCTTTCCAAAGTCTCTCGTTTTACACACCCCAAAGCAATTTGACTGAGCCTTCTTTAGTTGCATTATTTTTTACCCATCCGAAGAAAAAGCCAGAACCCCCTACCCTCAGCTACCCTAATATAACATCTTCAAGAACGATTGTAAAAAGACTTTTTTTGTCTCTGTCTGCTTTTTTAAAAGGCAATAGGCAAATGAACTCAAGGCCCTCTTTTGAATTTTTCCAACGCCCAATATAGCTTTTATTTACCCTTTTCTTGCGGCCCTCCTGAATTTTGTAACTGTTCAAGGACAATGTTTTACAATGACAATGTTTTGAAGATATCAAGGTTTCCTTCTTTTTGGAGGATTTAGTTCACATAAACCACTGTGAAAATTCAGATGGGTTAAAGTAGTCCTACAAGTTATAAAACTAGTTTTGATGGCAACAAGCAAAGTTAGGTTTTTGAAACCGATAGTGATTTTATTGTGATTGTGTTATTGTTCAGTATTGTTACTGCGGGGAAGTGCTTAGGATATAGTAATATAACTGGTTTGTAAATTATACGACTTTTAGTTTGTAAAAGGTGTTCTTTACAACACCTAAAGTGCTTTTGACAATCATATCAGATTAGTCTTATATCACATAATATCTCGACCCACAAGAATTTCAGCAAAGCAATATATTGAAGTCTTTTTTTATATATTACGCAACCGTAGGATAAATAAGAATGCTGTTGTTTTTATCAGATATCAACTTCAAATTACTTCTTATATATTTGTAGTCTCCTTACTGATGAAGTATTTAAAAGAAGTGCAATGTACACATTTGCAAAAGGTGAAGCATTTCCCGTGCACCTATCCAGATCTCCTGATAATATTCGTAACAAAATATTTTTACTCCTCGTCACATACAATTAATATTTCTTATTGAAACATCAAACTGTATGATTCCAGAATCCTTCAACAATTTTGAGAATAGTCATTAGCAATATAGAGCAATTAAAACAGTTTGTGCTGTTCCCTTACCTGCAATTACACCAACAGAATCTCTTGAACTCAAAATATTTTAACTTCGATATATATTATATTTCCACCATAGTGATTAAAAATACTTTATACAATGATTCCTAACATTACCATATAAGTGTTAAATTTCAGTAAAATCTACGCACTCAAAAAAATTATCACGTTGATTTATATCATACACATATTCATCCTATTCGTCAGAAAAAGAAAAGTTTCACAATATTGAGAAGCGAATATTTTTTTTCTCTTTGAGTGTGACAATAAGAAAACCATTGGCAGAATATGTTGAAGCGAAGGCGAAGGAAAAAAATACATATTAGTTCCATCGTATTTCAAATATTGCATCATAAAGACTAAATCTGGAGGATCGAAAGAGCAAAGTGATCCCATCAAAGTCTTCTTACGTTTTATTGCTTTTTTAGATCTTTTATTGACACAGTCTTTCCCTTTTAAGAAGTATATGGACTATATTGTACATATGCTAAATTTCAGAAATTGTATAAAATATCCCTCGATTCTAGATGTTCTCATCTACAGTTTGCTTTCATCTATAATACAACTTGTTTGCTAATTCACTGAAACTATAAATTATCTTACGAAGCATCGAAAGGAATGGAACAATAACAATAATTATTCTATATTTTAATAATCTGTTATTTAACTGCGATTGTATCATGCAACCATAAGTAATAAATTTTTCTAAAACAACTACTCATACAGTTAAAGAAATAAACTAATAGTCAGCATATGTTAACTGTTTCTTAACGATGTTACACTTTCATTAGAAGGTGAAGTTGTAAATCGCCCGACTAATTATCTGTGAAACTGTAAGCATACTGAAACACTAATTTATTGAGAATGACGAAGGTCTTCTCTTTAACGACTATTTCCGTCACCTCACAAATTTTCTTGTAGATTTAGTTATTTCACAACTATACTTTTTTTATGGAAATGTTTTTTTTTGTAATAACTAACAACTGCTGCAAAACTTTCCTTCATAATAACTGTATTTACAAATTGCTTGTAAACATAGCTTCAGAACTAAGAATAGAAAAAGAAATTATAAGCTTTTTTTATCACTGGTTAAAAACAGGACCCAAGGTTTTCTCTTTCCATGACAGTAATTTAGAAAAAAAAACTACATTTTTAGAAGGAAATATGTTTTCAAAGTTACTTTTCAACACACTTTAATTTTATTATATGCAAAGAAATAATTTTTTACATTTTACTGCAACTCAGAAGCGATGATTTGTTCATTCGCTATAGAAAAATCCAAAATAAATTGTACGAGAATGCAAAGAAGAAAGGCTTGTATTTTTTATTCGGAAGATTATATAAAGCTATTTTCAAACGAATGACCAGACATCGATTAAGATTGCAAATTCAAGTTCTATGTAAGTCAGATATATCAATAACTGACCAGCGACCTCAGAAAAGAACTATTTTCTCTAAAAACAACTTTGAAAAAAATATAAATTCAGTCAAAATATTTATTAGACGTTTCAGCTTTCAAACGTGATTATCATTTTATAAGAGTCAATATAAAAATCAAAAATATTGTTTATTAAATATTACATTTGGAAAGAAAGTGAACTAAAATTCATTACATATCTTGTATCAATACATTTTTATATTCAATGATAAAATCATTCAAATCTGAAAATGTTTCCATTTCCTGTCAATATATAATTGCTAGTTGGATTCCATATCTTTTCCTCTACACTCATATAATTGTCATGCAAACAGCTGAAACATGTTTCATGGAGTAAGGTTGATCTTGGCATGCAGACCACCATGAAGTAAATTCAAATCTCAACGATTTATTTGAGAATTTTTTATTCTATATCTCACAGTTGCTTATTGTAATTCAAACGACAGTAACGTGTTCTACATCACTCTATGTAGTGATTAGGTACTAACTGAATTTATGTAAAGACAATCAACATTAATAATACTTTGTCCCATATCCAAGAACTGGCAAAATTACATAAAATAGGAATAGAGTATTTTAATAAAGATGATCATGAATGATTATTCCGGATGTGTTATGAGAAAACACAATTTGTAGATGTGTCTGGGTTAGCAATAGCTTTACAAAATACAAGCTTACTAACTTTGTAGATAATTTCATCGAATATCATTATTGTTAATTTTACTCCTATGCAAACTTCATACATATTTTGTATAATTATACAGTATATACACTTTTATCAAAATATTAATATTTTTTTTAACTGTTATACAGGGAACACTTTTTTTGAACTTCTTATTATACAAAATATACACCTGCATAAGCAATGTCTTTATACAGTATAGTTCACATATATGAAAATACGATGAAACAAGGAAGTGATCATAATTAAGCCGACAAGCTGTTAATAAATTTCTCCATATCTCAAAGTAACTATAATTGTTAAAGTAAAGCAAATGGATTCTGGATAATTAAACAGTAACTTTGTAATACCAATTTTATGATTCAAAAGTGTTTAGTCATTTAGAAAAAATTCGCATGCTTAAGCACTATATACAAAACAGGCATATTTAGTTTCTACAGCATTTTTAATTTTTCACATCGTTACATTGGTATAGAGAAATAAGGAATCTAATCTCCGAAGTATTATTGACTAAAGCATTATTCAATAATACTTCGTCAATAGTTAGATTCCCTATTTCTCTATCATGATATGAGCAACCAAACTTATATCATTTATTCAGTTCGACTCAATGATATATTTTTGTCTTTAAATCACACCTACACAACTAAAATATTTTAAACAGTATGATTAAAATACGTGAATAATATGATTATGAATTTGTGATTTCATTTCCTTAATAATAGGAAAATAATAACATGGTACCAGTACTGTCCCTAACTCCATTTTATCTATCGTAGACAGATTAACAAATAATTTTTTACGGAAACTTTTTTTTTATCTTACTATTTACATAGCTGAATCTGAACAAAACAGTTATGTAACAGGCAATCTCAAATAATGTCACAGTTGAATATGATATGTACATGTGTATATATCATATGTTTGGTGTACAGCATGTCATGTTGTCAACAGTACAGTAAATCATAGACAGCATTTCTAATATACAATACCCTACATGAAGTAAGTACCAGCAGCTAATTGCCTTAAAATTTTAACATATCGAACAATGAATATTCTAAATAACTATTATACAAGTACTATTTGTGAAAAAGCGAAAACAAAATAAATTTTTTATACTGCGAGTATCAGTACATGAAAATGTAACGAAATTTTTAAACGCCGTATAATATTGCTGATAGTTCACAATTTGATAGATATATTTAGCTACTGTTAAAAGTATGTTAATTAATCAATACTGTTATTAGTTCAGTTAACAATATGTTTACACAATTAAAATTTTAAAATTAAAATTGATGTTTCTAGCAAGTGGTTATATGACTCAGTTTTTTTATTTAATTATTATCTCTTGAACCCTACATTGTAAATAAATATTTTTGATTTTCCTTACTTTCTAATACAGTTCTCAGAATTGAGAAACTCAGTTTATTTAATTATTTCACGATGAAAAGCATAATTTATTATTTGCATAATTTCATTACAAATGTGATAAACATTGATATATAGGAGCATATTTATAAGAGTATAACTATTTGTAAATATGGAAGGCAGTATATCATAAATGTTTTAGAATGTAATCCAATGGAAAAGTTACCTAAGATTTATTTATAATATAATAATTGAAAAAAAGTGTGTAAAATGTAAATACGGATGATGAGATTTCTATAAAAATAAGTTAAAGTAATTTCAAATGTTTTAAACTTTTAATCAATACAATTAAACGTTTGAATGGCATGTTTTTTAGGTAGCAATGGAAAAATATTTTGGCTTCTGTTAAAAGATATTAGAATTAAAATTTTGAGAAGGAACTATAATTTGTTTGCAAATAAACTTCAACTTGGATATAAATATGCTTTGAACTATATCCATCGAAGATCAAACTGTATATTAATACATTATACATGAAAATGCAAGCTTCTCAAAACAAATGCATGTATATGAAACATGATTTCAAATTGACTTCGGAATTAGAATTTCTGTGGCAGATGAATTTACACAGAACAGTAAGAAAATCATTTACCACTTTAATTTACTCGGATCTCGAAACTAATTTCTTTGTTATAGACTACTTCGTGGAAATATATTTCAAACAAACACAATTCTGTTCCCTGCTGCCGTAATTATAAGAGCTCTATAAAATATCTACCCACTCTATACATATTTTTGCGTCCTGACTATATACATGAATTACAGACAACTACAGTAATATTTTCCGCAAGCCAATCAAAATACCAAGGCATTAGCATAATTTTTCCGTTCTGTGTTTTTTAACAAATTAATGAACGATAACAAGATCGCTACGTCATGAAAGAAAATTGGTTGTTAATAAAGTATGAGAAAGGAAGCTTATAAGATCGACCGAGAAAGGAATTCATATTGCTTCATTATATTCTAATGAATTTTCTTCCTCATTTTGTTCTGATTTGCAATGAAGTAGATTAGAGATTCCCCAGCAGTTCCAAAAGCGAAAGACCAATTTCTCCTAATAAGGTAAAGTGAACCTTTTTGACATCTTAATTAAGAGGTTCTATCGATCGCTTTGGAATGTCACCATGAGAAAATGGAAGGAGACTAAAAATAGCAGAATCTTGTTTTTAAAAGGTAGACCAGGAAAGTGCGATTGCCCATTGCTTGATATCTCTCTTGTTTACAACATCAAGATTCAAAAAGTCACGTATAAAGTTGCTTTTTTGCAACTCAGCAAATTATTGAACAATGCGTTCTACTGCGTAAGGGTCATTTGTATTCTTATGTATAACCTACACACATCAGCACGTGGAGAAGCGAAAAGTAAGCAACATTCGTTATACTGATATATAAGCCACGGAAAACTGCCTTAGAAGCAACTTTTAGACGCCCTACAAACCATTTGATATATGATTTATATACAAAACCGAATCTTCACATTGACGCAGTAATTAAGGATAAATCAACAGAAAATTCACGCTTGTACCATTAGCTGATGCAGGGAACGATTAATTTTTTGTCCTGCAATTTACAGACCAACTCGTCGATTTGCAAGACTAATTCTAGTATAATTTCCCAAGTCATACAGTAACGCTAATCCATTTAATTGCCCACCTCAACAAATTCAACAACAGACAAAATGACAACATTCGACTGATAGTACACGTAGTACTCTAAGCCTTCTATATTGTCTCTTATAAACCTCAACCTTCGCATAATAACGGTAGGAAGCAAATACTATCCTATCATTATAATTTGAAACGCTTTTCCCTCAACCTACGGAAATATAACATACAACCCCGTACTTCCAGAAATCCTTGTATATAAGGGACCCTTCATACTTCCCAAGAAAGGTTTAATCCATGTACTGTATATAGATGGGAAATAAGCTTGTTAAATTAAGGCAAATGTGGTCAATTCAAGTTACAGCCATGCTTCCACGAAGTTGTACAAACAGCAACTGCAAATCTTGCTATCTTAAAATGACGCAGCCATGGTTGTTTGACAGAGCGCTGGCGCATTCAATACTTTCCCCATACCTCCCTGCTGTACTTAGCCAATCATGAGTTAGAATAGGGAACAGGGGGATTACTCGATGCAATGGCTAGAGAAAAAAAAATCAAAAGTCACTTCTCACAAGGACAGAACAACTAGTTTTGGGATTTTTGTATTTAGGAATTTTTTTGAGTTTGTTGCTGATGTTCATGATGCTGTATAGTACCGTCAATAAATTAGCTGAGTTAAAATACAAGTGGGAATAACAAGAGTGCTACACTCATTCTGCATTAGAAGAAGGATTTTGAAGCTAAAATGAAAGGAGAGAGGAATTTAGATATACACTTCAAATATTACTCAGTCAGAATACAGCAGGTTTGACAATATTTATGAATATAAAGTCCACGATAAATTGTGTCTTCTCGTGGGAAATATTGCTATCATGTCTTTTTGCAATACTATCTGAAATAATCAATTTAAATTTGAGAGCAGTATATGAATATCATGAATAATCAACGATCCATTTTCAAAAACTGTAAACATCAAAAACTGAAGACACAGAAATAATAATTATAAAAAGGTGATGCAGTATCCAATATTATACTTAATTAGTTTGCTTTGTATTAATAGGATTCCATAATAACGATTCGTCTCATATACTAATAATCTGGCTATGTTTAGTTGATATCTTGCTACTTACTAATAAATCCCATTACGACAAAATACGTGTATATATCAACTTTTCAAATCATCATTCAATTAATCAATGAAAATACTGATAAGTACTTGTGATCATTTCCACTCATGTTATAGAAACTAAAAATTATTGCTTTTTTAAGGTTTACAAATTAAAAGATATGGTTTGTTTCAAATTAGTAAAAAGTTACATTTTCATTCTTCTATAATTCGAGTTGATTTTATTAAAATTATGAAAAACTTTTTTCTCTCATCATAATAAAGAAGATGAAAATGTGTCTACTAATATACACATTGAAAGAGAGAAAACTCCATTAGATTATAACAGAGTGAGAGAATTTGTTCCAAGTGAGTCTACAACAGTTTGTAAACAGCTCACTTCAAAACTTTTTATATCTATAGTCTCCTCTCCCATTCACGTTAGAATTGCTAGTCTTGCTTGTTCACTCAACAGAGTCGTATATTTCATAGTGTATAAAATAGAACAAAAAAACAACTATAATTTGAATGTAGAATTCATGATCATCATACAATATTTTAATAATTAAGAAGGTTATAATTTGCTTCTGCATTATTTGTTTGGCCAAACGAACATTTCTGGTCTCATTGATAACTATATAATTATATAAGTTTCTGACTCTCGGCACACAATAAGAAGTGAACATGCTTACAAGTAGTTTTTTTATGCGGATATATTTATTATGTTTTATTAATAAACCTCGACTATGTATGCTGAAATTATCATTAATCAAAATAATGTCTTCTTCTGTGTTAATTACATGATAGAAGTTTCAAACTACTGCTACAGTAATAATGCGGTGCATTGCTAATTATACTTTATTCTAATTTGATCAAGGAAACTTTATTTTTAATTGAAAATGACAACAAAATTGTTAATTTTTATTTTATATAACGGTGTTAATTATTGTTCGATTTTTTTAGCTTTATTTATATACATTGTAATTAGAATAGCTAATTAAAAACAACTACGTGGCTTTTATTTTGTGCAAAGTCACTGAATATATAAATTTAATTCTAATCTATTTTGTCTGACATGAAAAGTCCTCCAACGTTATTATATAGGCCTACAATTTTTCTACATTTCAAATATTTGAACGGATGTGTA
This sequence comes from Campodea plusiochaeta, assembly GCA_034698565.1. Classification (NCBI taxonomy): domain Eukaryota; kingdom Metazoa; phylum Arthropoda; class Diplura; order Rhabdura; family Campodeidae; genus Campodea; species Campodea plusiochaeta. The sequence continues at coordinate 14,756 of JAQIWE010000028.1, forward strand.
ACATGATAAACTTTTGTTTAGTTTATTCGTTACAATGTCATTCATGCACCAATCCAAGATCTAAAGTTTTAAAACAATTAAGCAACAGTAGCATTATATAACTGATATCTATTAGTTGATACAAAATAAAAGCAAGCGTGTTAACAAACACAGATGCGGTTATGATTTCATTTCCTCTGTGTTAACAAAAACACAGATGTGTGTGTCTAGTATTTTAAAAATATAAGAATTGCTACTTCTCAGCATGATAATATTCATTATTATAGTATTACAAAATAAAGAATAGTAAAAAGTAAAATAGATTATATCAGTAAAGTGGGTAAAATTTTCAAAAGTCCACAACATGGGATAGTTGTCTGTAAAATCTAACATTACAGAATCGCATAATGCTATATTAAATAGCAAAATATATATTATATAGGAATAGATTTGTATAGTTATAAACTTATTGAACGTTTTTCTGGTGTCTTTAGTGAAATTATGATAAATAAGAAATCTAGAATGTTAGTGTTCAGTTATGAAGAAAATGTGTCTATATTACAAAATCAATTCACTCTTTATATAATAAGTTTCACATATCAATTTTCCTTTATATTTCAGAGTAAATAGATTTATGAAAGTGCTGAACTATTTGCTGAAGGATGTCGTATAAAATAAAACTGCATGACTTAGTCAATTTTGCCGTGAACTCTATTAATATACTGGTGATGATCTAACTGAAAGCAAGTTTTCTTCTGAGATTTTGTAAATGTAATTCTATCCCGTCTTATCAGATATGTATCAAAAAGGAGGAGTCATAATCATTGAAGATACTGCCATTTCCTTATTAAGTTATTGGTACAAATTGGGTAGGTATATTTTGAAAATTATATATTTACTTGTGCATATTAGAAGCTGTAGATATACAAGCTATACCAAAAAACATTAGTGTAATTTGTAACCTATAGTTCAATTATTGCGTACATTATAAAATGTCATTGTTTATAGGGAAAATAAATAAAATAAACAGAGACACTATCAATAGCTGTTTGTCAATAACATTAAGTTAATTCATCAAATGCTACTATAGATGTCCCTTGTTTGTAAGGTAGATATATAAATACAGTTAATTTTTTTCTTATTTGTATATAATTATTCTGATTTTATAATCTTAGTTCCAGATATTATTACATATGCTGTACCCACAATTAACAAATAAAATTTCTGTGATGTATAATAACCTTCATAGAAAAAAACTAAACATTAAAATTCAGTTAATAAATCTTTTTACTTTGGAGATTCGGACAGAGAATTGTTTTTACATCGCCCTTAGATATATGCGGATGTCTTATAAACCTTTCAATAAATTTGTTATGCAATTTCATATAATCAACTACCGTCAGTATACTTTGAATACCAGTTGTCCGACAAGACTATAACAGTACATGATGTAGGCTACATGAAAACAAAACTATTGAAGGTTCGTTAGAAAAGATCTCTAATCACAGATTCAATGTTTCCATCAACATTTATATTCCTAATTAAAATAAATGAATGTGGGAATATTTGTCATTCCGGGAGCACAGACTATACCTGTAATAACATAATCGTAAATATAACCGTATAACAACTTCACTATGAAATGACAGTGACGTAATTTATTTTATATAGTATAGTAACAGATGTCTTATTTATCAGTAAATCAGGAATGAACATAAAATTCTTTACGACCAGATTTATTGCACTTAAGAAGCCGTTTACACACCAATAGTTTCTTCCAAATTACTCTACAGGATGATAATATATAATTTTATAGGACAATAACAGTCATACAATATTGTCATGTCTTCTCGATAGGCAAATCAATATGGCGATTGGTATGAATGCAACAGCTGTTCGTCTTTATTCTGCGGTTGTACGATTATTCGGATCGATATTATTTTCATTTCATTTCTCGGATTTCAGCATGTGTTTCAAGGAATTGGTTTGTTAATGAATTTGCGGTTGTCATTACTTAATGTAAATGTACCTCCATAACGGAAAATAATAATAGGAATCATAATTATATAAGTAAGGAAAACCGATGATAATTGTGTATAGTGTATAATGAAAGTAGGTCTAATAAAACAAAAATAAAAGTGTTATTAGTTCAGGAGTATTATAGAGACCTTTAAATTGATTTAATTATTTTTAAACTTAATTCAGTTATTCGATTTAATTAATAATTGTTCAATTCCTCTCTGTAATACACTACACGAAGTACTTTATAAACATAAGTTTCATTCTTCTTCTACTCACAACGGTAAAAATGAACTGCAATAGCTAACTATTTTGGATATATTTTATAATTCATTACGCAGTTTACCATCATGAATGTGAAGCAAAATATTTAAATATTGAAGAACAAAAAATAATATTATAGTGCAGTAACTGTCAAATTTTTAATGTCAGTTATCGCAACAAATACAAACTGATAATTATATAGTTTCGTAACCTATTCTAATGTGAAATGAGAAGCGCACATCACTATTAGAATAACCGGATATAGAGAAATCAGATATAGGATGCTATTTTATGTAATTTATTCATAATAAAACAAACCCCCCAACCTTTATGCTCCCTATTGTGCGTGCTCCATGTACGAAAAAGTGCGAATAAATTGCTTTCAGCCAAAAAGTTTACATTTCCATTGAAGAGTGTGTTTTGTTAATGAACACTTTCCATTCTCCTCGTATTTTCCCTCATATCTTGTTGAGAAGCAACCACTGATAAGACAAGAAGCATTTATACCACACTTTTTTTTTCTTCTCCATCATTTTTATCATAAGAGTTTCTCTTAGGGACAGTAGGAAAGTTTCCAAGGAAGGACTGAGATGAGAAAGAGAGAGAGAGAAAGAAACCGTTTAGTCTTGATACAGTCATCCTCCCCCCTTTCATATACAGCAACAAGCGACCAAGAAAAACTTTCCTTTCTACCATAATTACCAAGGAATGAGTTCCATTTTACCTATGTCATCATACTTAAAGTAGTCCTTTGGGTAGAATGCAACTTCTTGTCCTTGGAATGTCGCAATATTTCTCCCTCATTGGCCCCTACACGCCAGTCACAAGCGGAGCAAAAGGAAAACCTCATTCTATATCAAGAGAAGAAAAGTTTCTTACAGAAGAAAATCACACCAAGGCAAGATGGAGCATAGAAATGCCTAAATAAAGTCCCCAGAGATAACCCTTTTTGAAGGAAGAAACATTGTTATCTTCATCCAACCCCGTGTACCCACTCAAAACGTAACCACGTGGAAACTTCTACTGGGTTTGCTGTTTGTATTATGTTGCACCGTCTATCAATCGATGCCTCATGAATTCTTAACATGGTTTCCCATAAATAAGGAATCTAGTATACTATAGTGTTCCATTCCGTGTGCTATTATTTTGTATCTTTACCCAAGAGTTCCTTTTCCGCCTCATATATATCAGGCAAAATAGGTTTTTGAACATGCTCTACTATATTGGGATTTTATACTTATGGTCTTCTACATTGGGATTGGTTTTAAACTGGTTTATTGTAAACATACACTCCACCTACATATGGAACTTTTTGATTTGCAAAGCTTATCTCATGTATACACGAGTTTTTTTTTGAACGAAAGTGTGTTTGCATATAACGTATAGTATGTATATGGTATAGTACTGAAGTCATCTGGGTGAACGAAGGTTTCACAGATAAAATATAGTATATATTGCAGCTTGCAGGTAATGACTCTTCTGTGCATTGCACTACAGTGGATATGTCCTATAACTTTTTTCGTACTATAGTAGAATGAGCACGGTTTCGGTTAAAACCATGTTTTCATAATTTTTTGCTTACAAAACTGAAATATCATTTCCAAGTTGGCTTTTTGAAAGTCGTTCTTTTTCTAATCTCCGGAGTAAAATTCATGCTCTGTATTTGAAAATTTATTATATATAACTGTATAAGAGTTAACTGTATAAAAGTATGTTGGAGCATTATATTACTTAAAATCAAGTGACTCTAGAAAATATGTCCAAAATTAGTGAATGCAAGTATAGTCAAATCAAGGCAGCTTATACTGTTATTTTTTAACATGTTTGTCATCTAATATGGTGGAATGCACGTCTCAAACCTGTTTGATTTTAAATTTGAAGGTCGTACATAATATACTACAGGCAATTAGTGGCAAAATAAATTAACTAAATGTGTTCATAATGAATGACCTATTTATTTACTTGTTCAATATAACGTAATGCAATATCAATATTCAGTTATCACTTTATTATTCACCGACAATCTTTCCAAGACAAATTAAAAAAGAAGTAAAAATTCCAAGGTATATATAACTAACTAAATTTGTTTAATTTTGCATGCAACTCCTCTGTTTTGATAGAAGAGCACAGTTAACTAACCGAGTTGAAGATAAGCTCATGTTTGAGACTAATTGGTCTTTAGGAACGTCTTAATTATTTCCAATGTATATAGTCTTAACCGAAACGTACACACGACACTATTATCTCCACTCCCTGACTTTTAATCAAGATGAGATGAGCAAAGGAAGTTCCATTTCAACTCCTAACTGTTCCCATTCACATGGAAAACACTCATTCCGCAATGCAGACAAAAGGAAAGTGATTAAATCTATTAAGAAAAATTGCTTTCCCAATATGGTTATACATAAAGAAAATTACTGAATAAAAAACTTTTCCCTTCTTTGAATGTTAAAAGAGCCAAGAAGAGAGAGAAGGAAGGAGTAACATTCATATAAGATTTGTGAGTAAATTGTAAGCACTTGAGACTGCTGCATATCAGAGTGCAAATCAGCCAAAACTTTGCCTAAGAACTGCTCAAGCTATTTAAATGCATGAGGGCTGGTAGAGGTAAAAAAGGTGGGCTTTCTTTTGTAGTAGACTTCATTTACCAGAAGCTACGATAATTACTTGGGAAAGAGATGAAGACATGGGAGGCTGTTCTGTATGCAAATTCAAGACTCATCTGAGATAGAAACACCGGACATATTCGCTCATGTACATTCATACAACCCTAAACAACTTCGTGTTGTTAAAGAGAAGTAATTTTACTCTTCACTTCTTAATGAAGATCTTGATATTTTGTACTTTTAAGTTACACATAAAAATACAACTCCAAAATTGTACAGTCTATAAAGTAGATGAAACTCTTCTATTCCAACTAACCTTATATACTATAAAATCTGCGAGTAACATTTTCGCCAAGAGTAACTCCAAAGACATGATTTGCTAATCGATTGAGTATACTTTTCCTTACTAGAAAAAGGATCTTTAAGCAAAGTGGTGGCAATTCAGTGAATATGTAGTACCACTTACAGCATCCTTTTATCTTAGTCTCTCATTACCACAAAAGACTTTATTTTTCCATCGAAGAAAATGGAAAAACTCCATCCCATTAGACCTGAATGTTTCGATAGCTTATCCATACCTCTTCTCACTCGCATCATTTTCTTCTGTGAAATTGAACCCTCTGAAGGCATCAGCAGAAAAGTCGATAGCAAAATGTCTAGACTTAGCCCCTGCAGAAGCTCACAAATGGTCTGGACAACGGCTTTTTGTACTCTGAAATATTGAGAAGAACACTTCTAGAGCGCTTTTCGATACAAATGACCTCATTGTTTTTCCATTAAAAGCGATACTATAAGTATCTGGATTTTATTTTTTTTTCTTCGCTTTTCTCATAGGGAGAACAGGAACATTTGTAAACAAAGATTTAGAAGGAAATTTTTCTTGGAATAAAAAGAAGTTGTATTCTTTCAAATGCAATGAAATTTACATTACTGAATGCATATTATCTGTTTTTAATTAAATATAAAAAAGTAACTATTATTAAAAGATACTTTTAAAACATTAATTAATAGTAGTGCTTCAATATATTTTATTTTTCATGCAATAAAAAGAAAATTTTACTAATAATATACGAGTGAAATCATAATAAATTGTGAAAAGCACGTTTGATTTGAACCATATAATTTTTTTCTGATATTACTGTACAGTGGAAAATGTTTAGTAAATACTTCTTTTTCTTATATACCTTTCAGTTTGCTCGAGTAATTAGTTATCTTTCTGCAACATTCATTTCTGTAAATTTAGTTAATGTTTTTCTCCAGTTTAATAATGCTTCGTATTTTTATATTAATTTTGCACAAAATAAAGTGGTATATTCAATCTGATTACAAAGAGTAAAGTACAGAGAAACAAATGAAAAAAAAATATTTATTTAAATAAACTAAACAAATCATTTCAATGTCACCAGAATATTTTAAAATTATCAAATTAATTTATAATAATATTCAAATCATTATAATGATTTAAAACATTAAACACAAATTCAAAAATTCCTTAATGGATATTTTCCAAAGAAAGTGAGAGTATTTTCTTACCGGGTGTAACCTACCCTTTTTCTTCCCAATGTTTTGCCAATAAAGTTGCCCAATTGTGTAGAATTCCTGGAAGTGTCTTTTATTATTTGAAACCCCTTTGGTAGTATGGTTTAACATTAGAAGGTCATTGACCCTGTAGTACATTGACCACATCACAACAAGTGTTTCAGTGACGAAAGTGACAGCAGAAGGAAAGGTGGATGACCTGTGAATAAGGATTACACATTACTATACTGTACAAGAGGTAGGAAATTAAAATTAGGAAGAGAGATTTTGCTATTACTTTGATATATATTATGCTATATACTAATATTTCTCTCAGTTCTTCTGTTAAAATGTATTTTTGATCATTTGTGCGATTTTATTATCATAGCAACATTCATGGCTTACAATGTGTTACAGTATTCTAGAGTAGTATTATCAGGAACTCAAGATAACCATGTTTATAATTTCGCAAATAATAATAATAATTTACTGTATTTTATAATGAATCAGAAAAGATCCATTCAGTCACTTGCCAGTTTTTGTTTTGAATACCACTAGGAAAATCTTCCAACATGAATTATAAAATTAATATTACTAAACATGTATAACATTATTTTTATGGTCATATAATTACAGAATACATTAACATTTTTAATTTATGCTTAGAGCATTCTGAATTGTATAATTCATAAATATGACTACATAATTATGTCATTTTATCACTTTTTTATATAATAGGATATGCACATTACTTTTAGTAACCTTTGAACTAAAAAAATCTTATGACGATTTAGAATTTTCTTTTATGGGGGCAAATTATTATTTTAGTATCCATACAACGACCAAAGGGCAAGTTTTTAAAAGTAATTACAAATTACAATGAATAAATAAACTTTTAATTTGCTAAAACTACGGCATTGAATATGTTATCAGCTATAATTTAAGATTAAATGCAGTTTATTATTCAAACAAAAACGAAAGATGCAACTCGTGATTTAATCGATATTGTAGCACAGTACTACAACCTATTATATTTTCACTGCTCAATGCAAGAAAGAAAAACCAATAGCATATATTTCGTACTTATAAACATATTGAATTGCAAAGACGAATTTGTCAAAAAATTGATGAATTAATTGATTTTTTTTAATGTTGGATAATTATTAGATGAAGAGGTTTGTATTATATTTACATGCTTGTAAACAGACCTGTTCAAATTCCCATTGTTTTTAATGAATTTGTTAGAAGTACAGAATGTCCTTTACTATTATACTTCTAATGTTCTAAATAACTAGCGGACTTATTTGGATTTATAGTTTATTAGTAAAATGTAAATTAAATATAAATTATAAGATTGCACGTCGGATCTTTTAGTAATCCTGTGTGACAAAATCTAATATACTGTTTAATCATTTTATAGCCATTTTATACATAAGATCTGCTCCACCCTAAAATTGACCGAAGTTGTCCTAACCAAAACAAAAGACCAAGGACTACAAGATATCCTAAAACTATCTGTGCAGTATGACAGTATCTGTTTCCATAATATGTGAGATTGCTTTTCTACTTGGATTACTTAACGTAATGATGCGATTAAAAATGTTTAATAGATCTGGTGTAACGAGCTTGAAATGTATATATGGTTATTGCCAATTTGCCATCCCGTTTTATGTCAATTGATTATTTCCATTTGTAATACATTTATTTAAACATACTGGTAAACATCCATTATTCGTATTCAATTTTCTTAATAAAAAATTCAAATAAATAATTACTAACTCTATTGGGCCTAACATAATATTTTCTCGCGATCTTATGCGGCTATACAAAAAATCAGAAACCTTTTTCACGCCTCCAAATTGGATTTGCGACTAAGAAAATAGAAGGAAAAGGTTTAATTAAAATTCTCTTTCTTTGTGTACGACTTATCCTTTTCTTTTTTCTCTCTCTTCTATACATATACTTCCGTTTAATCAGTTCGTTTATTGAAATTCTCTTCATCGACGTTTATTCTTTGTATATAGCGAATATTTAAACTTGGAAGCAATCAAAGTGATGCAAATATGGACTTTTTATACGCAAATAAGAGCATCTGTGTCTCCTATTGTAAATATCTAGTCCGCATTGCAGATTTTTTTCTTTAGTACTTTCGTTCCTATACTGTTGTTACTCCAAGATTACTTCTTTTGTTTTGAAGCAAAGAAAATGCTTGTAGAGTTTCCCCCCTTATTTCTTGTGTTGATTTGACATTCTTGAGGAAACAAGGTGCATCATCCTACACAAAGAAACATAGGAGAAGTTGTACCCAGGAGGGGCTTAGTGTGATCTTCCTATACCTTTGTACCATCCCATTTCTCTCTACCAATTTCTTGTCAGCCTCATTCTCAACATGAGCCAAACCTAGCAGGGCGGAAAATGTAGCAAATGAAGCCATCACAATTCTGGAAAAATGATCGCTGCTTGCTTGCTTCTTCACTATGAAGAAACAGTGGAGACTGCTGCTTTACTGAAAGAGGAAAAAAAGACAATATCAAAGTTCCTCGCCTTTTTTTTTTTCAAGAACGTATATACTCTACTATATGTGTGTGTATATATAAAAAGACGTCGAGTTCGTTTCTTTCACAACATATGAAGAGATGAGAGCTTGCATCAGCTTTCTCAAAAAGTTTTTCTATTTTTGGAGCAAGATGATTTATATCTGATGATGGAAGTAATGCGTATGACGAAGGTGGTGTATATACAAATAGATTTTTTTTTAAATGTCAATCTGGAAAAATGTGTACTGAGAGGAATTTTGTTGTATAAGGATGAAAGGTTGTCCGAACAACACTCCATGTTCATACTAATATAAAAGGGGATGGGGAGAGGGGGAGAATCAGCCAATCAGAATGTTGAATTAGGAATTTAGGGATTACAAGTATTAGTCACACTTTTGCCTACTTATTTATGGTTTAATAGTTGTATATTATAATGAAAGGGGATAACTTTTTGCTCTCCTCCTCGTACTATATTTCATAATTATGGTTGCTTCGAAAATAAAGAATTACTTTTAAATAAGAAGAATTAAAAATGATGTACACTTAGTAGATGTTTGTGCCGTTTGACAATACTTTAAAAATGTGTAATTTGTAGCACAAGAAATTTAAATAAATATTAACAGAGCTCATTACAGTTATTGAGTTCCTAATAATCAGTCATTTATTAAGTTATCTCTGGAAATAAATAATTACTGCATACTGAGATCATGTAAGATAATTTAGACACGAGAACAAAAACTCTGAACACTATTCTAAAAGAAACTAAACAACATTTTCAAAACCTGTTTAACCCATGCTCTATTTAAAAACAGCAAACGCCTTCCAAAATAATGAATAATGTGAATATCCGGTTCTTATAAAAAGAACTTGTAAAAACCTAAAACGAGTATTTTTAAAATGGAAATTCGTATCTTCGTGTGAAGTAACGTTCAACCTTAACCTTTGTTTGCACAAACAACATGGGCAATAAAATAAACAATACGATGATGGCCTCTTACGTAATAATAAAACACCCCCTAATTTGAAAAAGACCTTCGGGTTGAATTTTGAATAGCTTTTCTTGTAACATGTTATAAAACGGAACAATACTTTTTAGGGTTGTTTAACAATACCTTATGGTAAAATCTTAGCGATTAAGCAACACTTTACAAGACAGTAAATGCTTATGTAGGTCAAACCCATGATTCGTCGTCTCTACACATTCCACATGGTCATATTCTTTTCGTTGTAGTGATTTAGAAGTATATTTAGGTATGAAATATGGGAACTTCAGAGATCTCACTCATTCTAACAGATCTTCTTTTTATTATTAGAAATGAAACAAAAAATGTTCGTGAGGAAAAGGGAAAAATTGTCAGACTCACGAGTATGTTAATAATGTGAATCTATATATTGGACAAAAACAGAGATATAATTACTATAATTGAAGTTGTGTTGCAATATTGCTAAAAAAATCCTTAAATATTATTTATATGACAAATATAAAAGTAAATTGTTCACAATAAAACTATTCAGATTTTGAAACGTGTTCAGTAGATCATTAACAAGTTGCAATACTTCGACAGTATCGACACAGATTAGTACATCTGATGTAAAAATAAATTAATAACACATCGGAGAACAAAAACTTAAGTTATATTACATACAATATTTATAAATATGAAATCACATAAACAGAAAGTTTATTGGGGATTCACTGAATTTTTCCAGTCTATTTGAGTTCGTGCACCATAACATTATTATCGCAATATTATAATTGTAATAAAAAAACAATAAATTCAGTGATTTCATAATTCCAAAACATTGATATTGCTGGTTGAGTAGGGAAATCTGACTTAAAATTTACGTAGCACTGAGGAAATCTGTTAAAACAAACACCAAAAGCAAGCATTTAAAATGAAATAATGATTATTATAATTAATGTGTTCATGCCAAATTATGTATACTTACAACATTATTAATGTGATGATAAAAATGAAAGTTGGACATCTATCTAACATCCGGCAACTCAGAGAAAAGCTGACTGACAATCTAAAAATAAAGAGATAGAATTTATTAAGCATACATTGCACTCAACATATACTCAGCACATACATCAAGGTTAATTAAAAAAATGCTTCGGAACTCTTTTGACCGTTATTATACTTAGTTAGCTCTTTGTTAATAATAACACTTGAATTTTTATCCCAACTAAAAATACTTTTTTTTCTTCAGAATTATGAAGTCTGAACAAGATAAATATCTGAAAGATATATAGCAATCAAATTTAAAAATATATATCTTAATTATCTTTCATTTCTTATTTAATACCTAAACTTGTTCATAGTAAGTTTCATGATTTTGTAAAATGGTTCATAAATGAATTTCTGAAGTCCACATCAGCTATAGTTTCATTTTATAACATCAGCATAAATTCATTTTATATTTTTTAGAATAAACAACACTAAAATATTCATATCTGCAAATAATAACTAAGTCGCTGGAATCTCTATAATTCAATACATTACATAAAATTGGAGAGAGGCCAATATTGCTATAAAATATTTTCCCTCTACTAATACCTTATTATTACTGAAGTATCCTAATTTGTGTCACTGAATTTCCATTTCTGTCGTAATTAATATAATTATAGTTTACTTACAACAACTAAGATATGTAGTATCAACTAAGAATATAGTATCAATACTAACCATAAAATCTTAATTTAAATTAAAATGTATATGTTTAACTGTATATTACTACTGATATATTGTGTGTTACAACATTACTCAGTTTAATTACTTTCCTACACACAAATGGAATTTTGCAGAAATATAAATTAAAGTTTGTATTTTTATAATTGAACTGAATAATTTCAAAGCAATTTGATTAAAAACACAATATAATAAAATATTTAAAAACACTTCACAGGCTTTTCGTAAAAAAAACGATTAGATCTGTAAGTATCTCATTACATTTTGTTATTTTTCTGATAATTTTTCTTCGGGTTCACAATTAATAAAGTTATTGATATATTTGACTTGATAATCAAAGAATAAGTAGTAATTTAAAGTAATTATAATGTGGAATTATATGTAGAGAGAACTTTACCTGGGTCAGTTTTATAATATTATTAATATTATAATAAAGGATTAAAAACATCAGAAGCAACAATATGATTTCTTTATGAAAATGAACAAAATTTTATTATAGCCCTTTACCGTACTGCATTTTGTGAAATAAAAATAACATACAGTTAAAATTCACCAAATTAATTCTATGATTAATTCATAACTTTTCATTTGACTAGTAATAATAAAAATAAAATAAGCTATTTATTAAGCAAACACAAGTATACTCAAATGTACTTTGTAAGTCGCAATATAAAAGAAACAACTTTTCTCTATTTACTCTATATACCCCCACTGCTACAAATTATCAACAGCAACAATCATTTCAAATGAAGTATGAAAATAACTTGTAAACAAAATAATTGTCCCGAAAACTTTTTCCTCTTTCATTCCGCTTGGCGAGCAAAAAGTACATTTGCTCACATTGGCGTGAAATAACGTTTCCCAAATGAAGCGACGACTCGTTTGGTGCTCCACTGTGCTTTAGTGGCACCTGACGGCAAATGCTGCAACTAATATGTTCGGGATGCTGCGAAAGCTTCTCTACACTTCATCCCACGCGCTCAGAGATGGACACTGTGTCGACAAAAGAGATTATTCTATTGATCAAGCGGATTTGAGCTTTGGCTGTCGCGGGAGTATGCATTTTGATACTTTGTTTTGCACATGGGAATTTTCATGATAGAGGAAATTTGTTTTTCGAAGAATGAATAGTATTCTGTAGTATTTTTGTTGTTTTTGTTTTGCCATGGTTTCACAATTTTAAAATTACACTTACATAGTAAATAAAATGATTTTTTAGCATGGAAAATAATTTCATAATGCAGATATGAGGTAACATATAATTAATCAATGTAGAATATATGTATTTATTCATATTATTCTAACTTTATTTCCTTTTGCGAAATATTATTGTTTTGTTCCTTTGCTGTCTCCAGCATTGGCAGAGCATGGAAGTTTCTGTTTCTCGTGTATGGAGAGTTGCCGATCTGTCAGGAGCTATGGCAAATGTCTGAGAATGGATTCAAATATCAGGTTTTTGGAATTTACGATAAAGGTTATTGAAATATTTTCGTTTTGAATAATTCAAGATAACTATTATACATTTGGATATGTACTGCAGTACTTATTAACGTAGTTATAATTATACTTAGATTATATTTTTATAAATTCATGAAGTTCTGAAATTTTATACACTACTGCAGCAGTTACACATTACTTATTTGAACTATGCAATTAAGTTTTTTATTCATAATAAAATACGGAGCAAACTAATTCTTTACAAAATAAAGTAATGTAATATAAAGTGATTACATTAACTTAAAAGAGATTTTTAAATCTTGGATTTTTTTCATTACAAATAATTATAGTAAGTACAGTAAAAATTCCCAAATAAACTACTGCTAATACGTAGTTTAACCGTATTTATAGGATACAATAACACAAAATTATTCACAAATTTAAATTACATAATCTTCAGACTATTAAAAAAATATTTCCCCTGCTAGTAAATTACAAATGGTAGCTCAGTCTATTATAAACATGTCTTAAATTTTTGCAATATTTCTCTGTGACAAGACATTTCATTATTACTTTGCTTATAATTTCCATAAATGACAAAAATAATAAACAAAGCAAAACTGAATTTTCAAATGGAGATGGGAGTCGTTAAATCCCGAATGCTATACTACTCTTTGTTCTGGAATTGTATTTTTTAATTACATTTTATTGAAAATGACAAAAATTAATTTCAACTTCAATCACAATTAAGATATATACCACCAACAAACTTAAAACAGCCATTTCATTTGTTATATTAAAAAAAAGTTACTTGACTAATTAGAGAAGTAAAGGCAAATTTTGTTTTTACTTTTGTAACTTCAATGGGTATGGATGTCAATTATGTCATCTGAAACTGCCAACGACATGATCGTTTTAAATTATTTCGATGTAATATGTTCAATGCTTGCAATGTCTATATATTTAAATTGAAAACAATAATATGAAAGATAAGATAATCTCAGTATTTATGGCAGCAAAGCAAATCATATCTGGAAATCCATGACAATGTACAATAATTTAGTAGTTTATATATTATTTTAATAGTAACAGATGAAATATATTGAGTACTTGATAACACTATAAAATAATATAGTAAATAAGCATTTTGAATTTTGAAATCAAAATATATTAGTAAAATGTTTTGGAATTTCTCACTCCAGTAACTACTGAAATCTGTACTGGATGTCTTTTCTGATATACCAAAGAAACAAAACTGAGTATAGATGATTCATTGACATAATACCAACAATTTTTAATATTACCGCTTATTACATATGGAAACAATTATTGAGTATTAGATATGTGTAATTTCTAAAAATAAAAATATTTTCATTTTTTGAAGATACAAACAGTTGTCGACTTTTTGAAATTTCACTAATATAAAATTATCTAGTATTTACTCACTAAAAACAGCACATTGAAGAGAACCTGCTATTATTTTGTGTGTTCTCTTTTTATTGGCTTCAATATCTACTTATTAATTACTATATATTTTTAGTATAACCCAGTTAGGTTAGAAACTTTACTTACACAACAAAACATCAGATTTAAGAGAATAATTAGGTGTAAAAAATTATCAAAGGTTTCTGTTTGAACCAAAATGAATTGTAATACTGTATAAGGTTAATGATATTCTTTACATTTTTAATATGTTTTGTCATAGAGTAATCTCCTCACAGATGACTGAAAGCTCATGTTAACTGAAAACCAATCGCAATATATTATAACTTTCCGAGCACAAATTTAAATAACCAAGAACAGTTTATTTTCCAGATGGGTTGTGTACAATATACAGGATGATTATAAAGTCAGGAACATTTTGATACATACATTTTTTCAAATAAACTGACACATAAATAAATATATTTGACATCATTGGAATCGTAAGAATATGGGATTTATTTTACAACCCAAAAATATTAGAAAAAACTTAAAATGGCGGCTATTTAATTCCCCTATCAGCTTATTTCACTTTCAATGATGACTTTCTACGGTCTGGAAAATTTTGTTTATAGAGTCAGAAGGCTGAAATTTCGCGTGATAAACATATTTAAATCAGTCATAAAATACTCATCAAAGTTTTAAAAAAATCCACCAAAAAATATTTTATAATGGAAGATAGAAAAAAAATTCGTATCAAGATCATTTTGACAGAATTTTACAGTATTTCAAAAATTAATTGATCATGAAATATCTGACGAACAGTTTTGAAAATTTATGGAATTTTTTATATTTGTTTTAACTTTATTATAGAAAATTTTCGGATCTCCAACCTCAAAAGTAATTGTATCATTTTCGACGTGAAAAGGCGTAATTGGACATTAATTATACAGTTATATTATTAGACGAAGGAAATGGACGCCATTTTGGGTAAATTTTGAATTTTATTTAGTTCTAACGTAAACCCCATGCTCTTTCGAGTTCGTTGATGCCAAATATGTGCATGTGTGTGTTTGCTTACTTATAAAAAGCTGCATATCAAAATGTTCCAGACTTTATAATCACCCTGTAAGTTGTCATAATTGTTTACTATTTTATATTCTCAACCATCACTCTTTTCATTTCATTCCTCCTTTTACATTTCTCATGAATAGTGTTGTTTCAGTTATTATTTAAGCACAGTTTTATTACTTTGTTTTTAATGTTCACAATCAATCTTAAATTCCTAATTTGATCCAGGAAAGCTACACTAATATTTTTAGGTAACATTCAGTTAAAATATTTTTTGTATAAAATATGTATGCTTAATAAGAACATAATAGTATAATAAATATATTATGTTAAACTCGTCAATGTAATTTTCATGCAAAATTCCTCGTATTTTAAAAAGATCAAAATAGATAATAATTCTGAATTGATATTAATAGACTTATAGTCATTTCTTTGTGCCCTATAACAGCTATCTAATTCTAAAGTATACATACATATCACATATTATATTATTATACAATGTAAGCCTGTTTCGGAATATCAGATAATAAGATACATATATTTCAAACCATATATTCGTTAATAAGTCAAAATTAATATTATTCAAAAGAAAGATTGCTATTACTTTTTTATAAGCACAAAAAGTAATTAATTATTTTAAATCTAGAACTTGATTTTTTAGTCAAATCATTGAACTTACTTTGAATGCAGAAAAATATTAACCATCATAGCAAACTGACATATCATGAAACTGAAGCATCAGTAACCAAGTCAGTAACATTATAAAATATAGTTTTAAAAGAAAAAAAGTTTGAACTGGGATATTGAGTTTTTCATTTTCTTTTCTTTCTTTATAACCTTTGTAAGAGATGTTATTCAGATCGATAATAGAAAATCAGTTTTGTTTTCCAATGATGTTTTGTAATATATTCACACTTATATAATAAATATTAATAGAAAGAATGATGTAATATATACGTATGTTGTATTATAAATGGTAATAAGTGCCATTAGTACAACTTAAAATTCATTTTAATAACGTGAATACTATTATGATATATAATATTTATCTAAGCAACTTCGTGTATACGCATTCGGAACTATATAAATATTTAACATTAATTACAAACTTACTCAAAAAATATTATTTTTCTATTAAGAAAATTAAAAAATATTCCGTAGTGTGCAAAGGTTGCATATACAGTTGCATGCAGTATATTTTATAAATTTGATAATATTCTGTATACTGATACAAAACAATCAATAATTTAAAACTTTCGTTTGATACATTGCATAGTCATTTCTCAATTTTAATATGATGAATTATACAAATATTAATAACAATGATTTGTATTCAAATAACTATCAGTATTCGTAATTGGTGGGGACTTCATTTTATATATCTGAATAAGTTAGTGTTCTATTGCTATGCTGGATCAGTATACAATCTTTTTATAAATTATTCTCACTATAAATGAAATTATCCATTTTCTATTTATTTTTTATTCGAAAATGTATGATCACTAGCAGCATAATACGTCGTATATATTATAACTTATGATTTAACAGATTGTTAGCACAATATTATTTAGATATAAGGTGTTTATATGACAGCATTATAATATATGTTGCTTAAAAATAAATCAATAAACGATATTTTAATTGTAAATTGAACAACAAACGGCTTGCAAGTTACATTCACAAATCTAAAAGAGAAAAATAATATGACAATTAGCCAGATATTTTTCCTGACTTAATATAGTTTCGTCGACAATACTTTTACTTATAGGCCTTATTAAAGAGAATAAATAAAGATGATAAAGAGATTGATATAGAAAAAAGTTTATCTGTTGAATTCAGCTACTCTGTGAATTAAGAAATCGTAATGTAATTTAGTGATGCCTATATGCAAAATTTCTGCTTGTGCTTAAATAGCATTTTATCTTATTCAGAAGCTAAATTTATTCATGTTGTATAAAACATAAATCCAAACGTACACTAAGAGAAAAATTTACTTATTCTATGATGGAGAGAACTCCTTAGGATATATAGACCCAAGTTGCTCTTTCTTTTAATACGTATTTATGTTAAGAAAATGGCATTTTAATTCAGTTATTTATTATGTTATCATTTATTGAGATACAATATATTCTATCTCAAATGTCAACTTCAAAATGGATTATTTTTATAAAGATTTTGGAAAATTCTGATTTTTTTCTTTGTAAAAATTGTCTTGAATCTTTTTCTTCCATTTCAAAATGGTCTATATATAAACTAGTTAAAACTTACTAACTTTTCTAAAAGGATGTTCAAATAACAAATGAAAATGGTAAATTAGATAATCTGCTCTGCTGTTAGTAGCAGGCAGTCGTCAACTTTTCATTTTCCGTCAAATATTTTAAGCATCAGGTTTATACAAAATGTCGAAACAATAATAGACTGTATAGTTAGTAAAAAAACTAAGTTTTTAATAAGAAAGAACAATACTCGACAATACGTTTTTAATGGAAAAGAGCATTACTCACTTTTTTTAAATAAAAAAAAAACATTTTCATACAGTTGCCCATGGTTCAATGTTCTCACCCTCTGGGGTCGAGCTTGACCCGAGTGGCTGGTTGTATGATACTTGTAACTATAACCTCAATGTAGCTTTCAAAGAGTATGAACTCTCATCGTAAACTGATCTGCTGTAAAACTTGGCATCTTCAAAATATTGAACAATACAAAAAAAAATCCAAAAATCACACAGCCAGAACATAGTTTGGAACTGGATACATAGGTTCACAATCATTGCTGAAAAGCCATTTTTCTACTTTAGTGAAATAACATTGTACAGTGATATTCGATGATACGCATCCGATATACTTGTACATAACTATAATAATACAAGTATATACAGTCAACAACATAAAAGGATGTATTTCTTGACTTGTTTTCCTAACGTGGAAAAACTTGTTTGAGTTCTCACTTGTAAAGGTCAGTGAAGAATTAAATGAAGTCGCATTTGACTTTTAATCTTTTTGATTAGTTGCATAAACAGAGCAGTTATATCATTCCAACTACTTTTTTGAACAAGCTAATAGCACTCTTGACCTCTGTTACAAACGATGAAAAAAAAATCTTGTTTTTATTTTAGAGTTCGTGATAGTATGCTAAGCATGAGAAACACATGAAGTTGCAGTATTATATGTTGGGGAAATTTAATTACATTTTATGCAGGTTCGTACTATTGAAGTGTATATGCATATAGGCACGCTTCGTTTAATATGGAAGTTGTATCAATCCCTACGTTGGATATTTATTCTCAGTTGTACAGTTTGTCTTTGTTACTGACCTTTCTGGAATTTTAATTTGAAAGTTTGTAATTGTTTTGTTGTACAAAAGTATAATATTAGTAATGTTTGATGATGGTTTGGCTGTTGTATCTGTTCCCACGTAGTTAAAACCTGAATGATAATCGTTTACATTTGTAGTATAATCTCGTGCAGATTTCTAGGTACAATTATGCATGTCCTCATCATTATTCGCTTACAAAATAATATGATATCAGTTATCATAAATACATTATTTCACAAAAAGTCATGGCTGAAAATAAATAAGCGTGATCTATCATACAATGGCACACAGCAAATATATTAATATATATTATCAGCGAATTCTATAACTGTAAACTAATTTCTCTCAGACATTTTCTTGATCCAGCAATCTGTATATAAACCGCTGTAGTATTATTTTACCCCAGGAGGGGTAGCGTAAAATATCTAATTTATCAACAATACTGAAGTTGTAAAAGAAAGTATTGTAATAAGAATGCAAAACATGTTCTGTCTTCTGCAATATTTTCTTCTTACTCCTTCAAAGAAACAGGCGAATTCTCCACTGTTCGCAAACATATATTTTACGTGAGATCAACATGTACTGCTACTATAGAAGCAATGACTGCTAGCCAATGCCCCAAAGGAATCTACAGCAATGCTGTTTTTGTATTCGTTCAAATTCTCAAATCCGTGTATTGCTTTATTATATAGCGTGGGCTTTCTATAATGTTATAGTAGATGTACTTGGAATATTTGAATAATTTTAAAATGACTTTACTGTATATAGGTATTATAATAGAGTATCGCTATAAATAGTTAAACACTATCATTCTCACTGAAGAAAAAAGCCTTACTTACTAATGTATATTTTTATTGCATCCATTATTTTAAAACAGTTTACTTATTGTAATATTAAAATTTATCGTGCCATTTAACCACAAATACAGAAAAATCAGTTATACAACTTTCAATTAAATAATAGCTTCTGACTTTATCATTCCGATAAAATATTTACAAACGTTTCTAGCCCTGTTCTAGAATGAATATTAGTATAGTACCATTAATACAAGTCCATTGTAGAATATAGTAATGTGGTTAACCTTTGGCATCCACTCATGCATACCTTGTGTTGCTCTATCCAAGTAATAATCATCCTGTACATTTACAAAGCTAATCCTATGTTGCACAACGGCATTGTCTAAATCCTAGGGGTAGTCCATTTAATTCTGCATCTCCACTCGAAACATATATCCCAAGTAATTCTAATTTAGCTTTACAGTGGAAGGTGCTGGAATGCTTTGAATTGCAAAGTTCTTAATTGCCCCTTGCCCATTCTACTTCTACAGAACCCCAAAAGCAGAGGAAGAACTTCCAACGAGCCAAAAGAGACTATATAATCTTCCTAAAGAAAGACAGTTACGTCTACTTGCTTAACGAAATCTTTGGAGGAAAAAGATCACGTTAAATTATACCCCCATTCTTAATCATTCTCTAAGATTATCAAAGTATTAACGAAATTGAATAGAAGATTGAGTACTTCAATTGTACCTATTTTCAGAAAATGATGATATGGACGTGCTTTCCCCCTTCCTTTTACCACTGAAAAACACCTCAATTTAGAATTCTCTATTAGAGAGAAGCGAAAGAAAACTGCTAAATGAAGGATCGCTAAATAGTTACATTAGCATACATATTATATATGTTAACTGAAAGTCTTTGTATAGAATGAAGAAAAAAATCTCTTCCTATATATATGCAATAAATAATGATGTGCACATCAGACAATTTCGAGAAGATGGAATATAAAGAATTGCATTAAAGATGTCTATTGATTACACTATTTAAAGTAAAGACGTGAATTTCCATAGAAAAGCAATGCGTTGAGATTACTTTTCATACATATCAAGGTATAATGCATTTTCGACAGTATAGGATATACAAAATTCATATGACATTTTTAATTATTACATCAACCTAATTATCTCTGAATTAATCCGGTTTCTCATTAAGAAACGATAATTAACTAAACTGTATTTCTCATCAGCAACGTATACGTAAGCAATTCATTACATTAACTATACATAAACCCCTTCCAATATTACAGAAGTTGAGGTGATAATGTAACATCTGCACTGTGTTATTATAATCATTATCCTACTTTTCAATTTTTAGCAGATCTGTATTTATTATGCAACTATTCCTTTTAGTTAATTCTTGAGGTATAGATAGGGCTGCTTTTTATATTATATATAAATTATAATAGATAGAAACATATATTTGAGTGAAAATATCATTATAAATGTTTATAAATAAATGATAACAAATTATTATATAACCTTAAAAAATGAGAATTTACCATCAGAAAAAGTATCATGAGATTATAATTACAACAAAAAAGTGAAATAAACTGCCTGTGATTGTGATTTTACATACAGTGATTTTCAGAAGTGTTCATATTCACTTCTACACAATTACATAACCAAAGTATTAATATTAATTTATACAGGGTGAACCAGAAAAAACTTGGTCAGATTTTCAATGAGCAATATTTCAAAAACTTTTTGAGCTAGAGCCCTGAATCTACCATCAAATTAAAGCTCTGTTAATTCTCTTTCCAATAGTATATGGGTTGTTGGCTCAGACTTGAGAGATTCGTAACCATGACCAATGTACCAAAAAGTACCGAAAGTAAAAGTTGTAAAATGATAAAAAGGGGGGAAATATTTTTTCTCGGTTTATAATGGGGTAAATTTTTTCTTTTTGATTGAGAAGTTCAAGATGATGACCGTGTTAATCCTCCACAGCACTCAATAGTTTTCTATATCTTGAAATTAATGTTGAAATCTAATTTGATTAAATTTATTCCATGCAACAATTTTTCTGTCCTTCATATTATGTTTCCTAAAACAACAACAAACAAAAATTTTCTGTTGGTGTAGCGTTTACGAGGAAAATGTGTACGTGTGAAAGCAAAAATACACTCTGAAACATTTTAAATTTTATTTTATTCTTTTCACTTTCTCTCATTTTACAACTTTCATTTTTGGTACTTTTTTGTAAATTGGATATGGTTAAGAATCTGTTTGATGTAATCCAACAACCCATACACAGTTGGGAAGAAAATTGATATAGCTTTAATTTGATGGTAGATTTAGGTCTCTAGCTCAAGCAGATTTTGAAATATTGCTGTTTGAAAATCGGACCAAGTTTTTCTGGTCCACCCTGTATAAATTAATATTAATACTGTAGTTATGTAAATGTGTAGAAGCGAATATGGACACTTCTGAAAATCACAGCATGATCCGTATAATTATGTGTGTAAATTTAGAATTTACCCACTACATCCATTCACTGAACTCATGGAGAATCGATTAATTGATATAAATTATGTCAGTTTTAAACAAATTTACTCGCATGCGACTTCTTATCAAACATCAGAACAATCTAAAGTATACTGGAACACGAAAAACCATGCAAACCTTTCTACAATCTACATGCAACAAAATTTCATAGGGGTCGGGAAATCGGAAAGGGAAGCAAGTTATTTTCAGATCCGTGCTACAAATCTGTCAAAAATAGTTTTAGGAAAAGTTGAGAAGAATATAATCACTTAATAAACTGTTTACAAAATCGAAGGGAAAAGTCAATTTCGTATGGTGCTGCTGGAGCTACCAAGCGGGGTTCTTATGAAACGTTACACGTTTGAACAGTATAATATCAATATTATGTATAAAGGATATTACTTTCTGGGGTTGTGTATATTATTTACACTTTTCTAAAATGTAGAAAGCGAGCATAAAATGTATTGGGTATAATAATATATAAGCATCAAAATTTATTATCATAGATGATTTTTAAATTGGCCAGAGCCAAATTATTTTATCATCAGCATAGTTCTTTTAGAGAGTAAGTGGGTACTAGTTTTTTACGATTAATTGTGTTGCCATAACAGTAATAATACCAGTTTCTTCTTCAGCAAATAAGCCCTAGGACAGCTTAAGTATTTTAAATACCATAACATAATTTCTTGTTGAAAACTACTCGTATTTATTTTTGAAAGTCTGGAGTAGAATTTCAACGCATAATTTTCGCTTTCCTTCTCCGCAATAGACAAAACTTGAGAATATATACCTCACAATAACAATATTTTTAAAACTACCAAACTATAATGTTTCTGAATTTCATTTATTTTCATACAATAGTTATTTATTAATACAACTTTTATTTGACATGATAGTTTTTGGAGTTCATCTGTGAATCTGAAATATATTGGCTCATATTTTCCCATCAAGGGAAATAAACATTTTCTCGTATTTGATCTTCGAATTCCCTATGGAAGGTCGCGTCATACAATTTCAGTATCGCAACACAACTCTAATCAAATAAATTACATTCTCAGCAAACAAAATACGACTATAGCCAAATTTCATTAACTCATTACAGTCAAAGGAAAAGAAGAACGAAATACCACAAGTGAATTAGGAAAACAAACAACATGGATTCCATTTTGCGAAGAAAGAGAGTCAAGACATTTGATGAAAGTAAGCAAGACTCAATGTCTCAAAGTCCATCTAAGACTGATCCTTTTTACGTAATAATTCAGTCCCAGTCTAAGTAAATTCCCAATGTACGTAGACAGAGATGCTCTTAACCAATTTGTAAGTGGACCAAGTCTGCTGTCGTTGGATAAGAATTGCACTGCAGGGAAAGAGATAGTCTTTGGTAAACAACACTGGACGAGAGAAGAAAAAAAACATGGAGGCTTTCTATTCCCTCTTTCCATCACATATATCTCTTCCCCTCCCCCTCTCCTTTTCCTACACTCCCCCTTTTCTCCAGAAGAGAACGAAAAGGTAAACATTTCCTATGGATAATTGATGCACTACATATACTCGCCAAATTAATCTAGTTTTTTTCCTTCTTTTTTTTTACCCTTCTAGAATATTGAAGCGGATGTGATAAATAAAGTGTATAGGTCCTAGGCGTGGTTATAGACTCAGAGATACAGAGAGAATTTTGGTCGAAATATGTCACTGTGAGTTGATATGGATGGTTCCAGAGAATATTGGTTTCATCGACTCAGTCGAATCGAAATCAGATCGATGAAGAGTAGATTTTTTTTCGACGGCTATTTATCCTGGAACGTTAGTTTTTTGATATAGGTATATTAAGAGTGTTTGCTTTTTAATAGTATTTTACCCACATTTTCACTTTAATTATCGTCACATTCGTATACTGAGCTGATCAATTTATTTCTTTAGTTTATTTTGTATATTAATATGTAATAAATATCTTATCTTACACTTCTAGATCCAGTTTAACTTGTCTATATTACTTAACTTTATGCATAATGCTGTTTCAATATTCAACCCAAAAACAATATTTTTGTATCGATAAAGTTGATGAGTCAGAAGAATCAAGAATGCGTTATAAACAAAATCATGACGTCAGTCCTCTCAGAAAAAAAGTAGAAATGCAAACACAGAACTTTCCTCTTCACTTCAAAGCATATTCACTTGTCTGAAATTCTTAATACGGCGAGTATCAAGTATAAGAGTAAAATAAAGAATATGCAATCTAAAGAATATACGATTATATACTTTTTCTGGCAGCTGATGCCCCCCTTCGCCCATTTGTCAGATGGTTGCATTAAGGAAATAGCACACCATGCTTTTTATGTCATATGTTACTCTAAGTTATATCTCAAGCTTCTTTGGGGACTATTGTATTGATAAATTAATCAGACACTGGCTTTAGCTAACGGAAAATAGACTTTCTTGTAATCAAAATAATATTGCATTTGATGAAATTCCAGAACAGTTTTGTTTTTACTCCTTTTTATTTAGCGTTAAATGCTTAAATCTGACTCATAATATGGAAATGCTATGTGATAAAACTGATAGGTTTATACATCGCTTAATATATCAAAAAGCCAGTTACAGATGGGGAAGTAGTTTCAGAAACAAAATAACTATCTGCATACTGAGTACACTATATATATTCACTTTCAACATAATGCTATAATGTATAGAGTATAGAAAAATCTTGTGATTTCACATTAATTTTCCTGCCCTATATTACATGTTCAGCTTACGATTCTACTATATAGCTTGGTGTTTCCAATGACATTACAGAGTTTAGGCTTTAGGGCAAAGCAGAATTATATAAATTACAGCAAAAAGTAACATTTCGGTGACATAACCGATCAAAATAATTTAACTTGCAACTGGTAGCGAACTTGGCGAACGAACATACTGATTATTATAGGGAAAGAGTACACCAGTTATACAAACACTATAGGGAAAAGCGTATTTTTGCAATTCGGAATAGAAGTGTATTTGACTTAAAAGTCTTGAAATTGAAAAGTTTCATTCATTTTCAGCACGCATGATAATTTTATATTTATATGTATGCATTAGAATTTATTATAATGAATACAGTTAGTTCATTGAGTAAATAAATGAAATAACTTAAGACTGAGGGAAAAAAGATTTATTAACGTTGCCAGAATTTCTCGATTTTGAATGAGTTTTTAAAATATTAAGTAAACTTCTGTTAATCGTCTATGGTGAAGTAAATTATTTACAATAATGAAAATTTCGTCTCGTGAATGAAATTCTAAAATATTCTATTCATGCACAACCCACATAAAAGTTTTTTCATGACCACATGTGACATATTGAGCTATAACAATACCATTTGTCTCATCTGAATGTCACTTGTATATGTTTAGGTCAGTATATCAGTCTGCAATATCTTTATTATTACTCAAAACTTTGGAGGGTGAATGCAGATAATAGAATAAGAAGGAAGTTTTTGTCAAAATTGTTCCTGTAGCACTTTCAGATTTATTACAAAGGCCATCATCTGAATTGAGATCCTGAGATCATAAAGAATAAGTCTCCAGAAAATATGACATTCAAAGTAAATGGATCTATTTTTCTCATCCAACTTCAATATTCATCTCACGTTCCTTTATATTAAAGTAGAATAAAAAGCTTGGAAGGGTGCGGATATTCTCAAACGTTACCAGTGGTGCGCGACTTTGAAATGGCCAACTTTCTATATACCTCAACTAGAACAAAAAGGGGATAGATAGACTTATATGTAAGAAGAACCCTAAAAGTCAAATGGTGGAGGAGGAAGGCGTTTCTTGTATTGCAGCACAAGAAAGAAAATCTCGTTAGACTGCGTGGCAAAAAGAAACGGCGCCTTCTGTTTCTAAGGAATACTGTACGAGTATGTACGTATGAGACCCACGTGGAATGACAGTCATGCAGTCTCACAACTTCACCTTTCAAATGGATTTGAAATGGAATGAAACTCTGTCTCTATCATTATAGGGAAAAAAGACGTGGGGCTATTCTGCTCCTCCAGAAGTGATTGGTTGCTTCCATTTGGATCTTCTATCTTCTTCCCGTGCTTCGAGTACTAAGGGATTTCTATCTGGATTTTTCTTCTTTTTCTCCTGGACCTTACTTGTGCTGTTATTATGTTGACGACATTGCCTGCAGAGGGTCAACTTCTTTGATAGGTCTATTTGTTTCAAGCAACATGTTTGGCTCGAAACCTCAAGGCTAAAATAAGACTCTTTCTCTCCCAAAGGAGAAATAGAGAGAAAGAAATATCAAATTGGACTTCGTGTGGCTTTATTAAAACTAGTGTCATTTAGGGAGACCAAAAGTTTCACTTCTTCTTTTCCTTTAGGCGTAGAATGGACATGAGAGGAGAGCTCTTTCTTTTAATAAACTATATACAATTCAGAAGTTTCAGCAGGTCACTGTATATAATAATCCGCTATCGTTCTTTGGAGAAGTCCCTTGATCTTTCATAATATGGCATTGTGTCTTCTCTGTATGTGCAATCAGCACAAACTACAATTGTTATGGTTTTGGCCGTAGAGGAGAAGATAATAATTTAGAGAGTGAGATGATACTCAAAATCTTGGGGAAAAGTTGAAGTCTAAGGAGCCTAATTGAATGGCATGGCGTGAAATGAAAGTGCGCTCACACCTTCAGAGTTATGAAGAATTTTTCTCACAAGTATATAGAAGGGGAAATATCTGCAGTAATGTAATATATTGTTTATGGTATAGTATAACTCATGGCATAAGAATTTGAGCTAAAATGTAACACAGTTGAGTAAGTATTGTATATTGATGTGAATGAATGTTTTTAATGTATATGATGGAGGTATAATGGTACTTGCTGATAAATGTAAAACTCTGATTTGCATACAACATATTAATTTTCTTTTTAAGTGAAATATGTAACTGCTGTCAATGAATATAATCAGAGTAATAAAATTTCTTAGATAGTTCTGTATAATCATTCACATCTCATATGTAATAGTCATTCGGCGACTGAGAGATTCGAATTGTTAAAATTAACAATAATCAGTAAAAAGTTTTAATTTAAAACACAGATTTCAATTTATAATGGCAACCCATGTTGTGATTCCTCACTGTAACTGTTGAATTACTTTATGCTGTGAAATGATCAAGATTTTCATTTCCTTTCAGTTCTACAATAATCTATCATATTAATCAATCACGCTAATTAAAACCATAATTAATAGCAACCAAAAATAAACAAACTCCACGCCGTCATAGTTTTCATTAAAATTTAAAAAAAAAAAACTTCCTTTTCCCATTAATTAGACATGTTTCCAAAACATTCTTTTGTGTTATTTCATTATCTAGAATTAAATTTCTATGCGTATCATATAAAATGCGCAACTTAAAACTATGTCGACCTTCATCATCTATAATTGAAATTTTGCTTCTGAGATACCTATCGATCTTTCTAATTAATTAAAAATAACAACACGATTTCAGAACTGACGATAAAGAAAAGTGGAATTATATTTGTAAGTCCAATTTCAGAAGTCCTTTATATAAATCGTTTGCCTAACCGCAATATACGATGCAAATTATAAGACTACATATAAATTGCAAATAAGTCAATAGGAGCAACTATACAAAAGAATGTTAAGTTCTGCTTAAAACAAGAAGGCAGAAAGCAAATCATGACCGAAAAATGCCAAACATAATTTATGGAATAAGATACAACTAACACATTATATAAGTAAATACTCTATACCCCTCAAATACAAACTCCTGATTGTTTATTAACTGAAGTTCTGAATAACGAAACAGCAAGCAGGTACAATGTTGCTGTGCATATAGTCACGTGCAAATCGTATTTGATTTCTATTTGCTACTCCAACTCCCTTTGCAGACTCTCTAATGATTTTAGCAGAGATAGGTGCTGCCGTATTCTATATAACGTGTTTTTACAAAAGCTAAAAACATTAGTATTTCCACGTGCTGTGGCAGAAAACAGCGAGGCAACACATCGTAAATTTAATTTTAATGTTTCATCTATTTACATCACAAGTGCTGACTACGTACATGCAACACAAACTAATAACAACACAAAACATGGATGTGGTTTACATTACGATTATTTTTTACAACTTTAATAGCACGGTAAATAATTACGTGTGTTTATATAATTTGTTTATGGTTTACGCCAATTTCACATTCATAAAATTTTATTTAGTGTTAGATCAATGTTTTTTTCGTATTGATTATAACATCTGCAGTAATAATCGTGATTTGTGATTTTCAGATAATCAATGATTCAAATCAGTCATGTCAATGTGAGTGTAATATTTAAAAACCTAAATCGTAAATATTTTCGTTTTTAACGTTCTCTGCATAAATCTATCTGTTATTATAGCTTCTTTCTATAGCATTACTTAAATATAGTACAATGATCCTTTCTCTTTTTATTTTAAAATCACTCACAAACATAATGAAAAAGAAAATGTTTATTTTTAACACATGCTCAAAAGCTCAATATAAGATTTCCAAAATGAAAGATTAGTTTGTTTTCTGTTCAGTATAGACTTCCTATAATATATTTGCACCTTCTGATTGGATGGAAAAATCAACCAACTTATCATTATTGCTTAAAGAAGGGATATGCAAACATTGTCATATTCATCTCTACAGCAAACAACCGAATCATCTGTTCAGTTGTGGAAAAAAGTTAATCTGGAAAAGTTGGAGATGAAATATATATAGAGGCAACCCTTCTCTCTATAGCTTTAAATATATACAACATCATAACTGCTATTAAATATGAAACATAACTTATTATGATTAAAATTTATAGGATATATATAGAAAAAAATAATTGCAAAGGTTTTCAGATATTTTTTCCTTCCACTTTTAATATATATACCCTTGTAAAAATAAAGTACTACTTAAGTAGTACTATTTTGGCATACTAAAGTACTACTCACTACAAAAAAGTACTTGAAAAGTAGTACAATTTACATAAAAAATGAAATTTCATCTTCCA
>JAQIWE010000029.1:0-43490 GCA_034698565.1 Campodea plusiochaeta
TATGAATAAAATGATTAATTTGCATTATTTTAAAGTCAGTTTTGCTACTACTTAATAGATATGTGTTTTTCAGCGAAAAATTTACATATTTTCGGAAGGCAGCTAAATTAAGCAGGTTGATTTGTGCTACCTTGTGGAAAATCTATCCATTATATAACAGAAGTATCTCTTGATCCGTTGGGTCAAAAAATGTCAAACATTTTGCAAAAATTCTTTAATAATATAAGGTACATTTAAATCACAAAAAAAACTGGAAATTCGTTATCTGCGCAGGTAACACTTTAAATTCATTGTATTATGATTTCAGTATTACAGAACATCTCGTAAGGCGAAATAATAATGGAATGAGCTAAAAAAATTGGTGTTATTTAAAGAATACATAAAAAATATCTAACGAAACTTAGATCCATAAGAAGTCATCCTTAAGCATGATTTTTCTGGATTTTACAATCACCCCCTTCCTTTTCTATTACAATACAAAAATAAAATTAAATGTACGATATCAAACATTTCTAGACTTTAACATATATGCTAGGTCAACAACCGGAGCATTTTGACGTAGAATAATGAAAATCTCTGTGAGTTAGAAAGTGTACCTAATATATTCAATAAATAAGAAAGTCTATTTTTAAAATGATTAAATCTTATATTCTGAAGAAAACTTGAAAGAGTCTGTGTATGCATATCGAGAAAATGTTTTCTCTTCTATTTTTTATACCTGAAGCGATAATCAAAGTAAAGTTCAATGAAATCTTCGTGTGTTCCAAATCAATATTCGTTGTGCATAGTTTTAAAACGTCGGCAAAAGCGATCGTATTTCCCAGAATTAGCTTATTGCAAAACCATTTTTCAGCGAAAGAAGAATCTATGCTGCTTTCTAAAAATAACTTAAAATGAGAGAATTCCCAAGAGTGATTCAGAAACGTATGATGAATTAACCATTTGCAAATATATTTGAAATGAAATTTATCTTTGTTTACAATCTTTACACGGAACCTAGGTTAGTGTAAATTGCTCTACCCTGCAGAGAAAATCCATGATTTCGTTTGATAATTGTAAGAAAACGTATCGTCCATTGTATTTACATTTTGTTGGAAGGAGATAGATTCTCAATATCTTTTCAAATATACGTGATGCCTCCTGATACGTTGCCTTTCATTTGAGTGATTCTGTAGAGCTTTGAGTATGTAAAATAGTATAGGAGAATGAGTGTGGGTTTCTTCCCATTGGGAAGTGGTAGAGCGTGCTGCAATCTTCATTCAAAACGAACGTAAAGATAAAACACTTTTTTTTTTACCCACTCGTGGTTTCATGAGTATCAAGAATATCGTGGACACTGAAAGGTGCTGTAATGATTTTTCATTTTGATGTATTTCTCAGTTGATCTTTGAATTTTTCATTAGATAACAAATAAATAATTATACATGTCATGAACACAATCACTGTTTATATATTATACACACGGGAGAACAAAATATTTCAGTAGTTTCTGTAGTTCGAATTTTTTTGACTCTGCTATCATGCAAGAAAGTGATTGAATTGTTTACGTATACGTATAGCCGTTACGTTATTTACGTATAGCCCTTTTATCGTAATACTACAACTTAAAAATCTCTTTTTAGTGTACCAAAGAAAGTTACAACGTTATAGTAAACGAAATGTGCTATGAATTGACTTAAAATATACGCATGAACTTGTGAGGTTTACGACTATAATACCCACATATACCAGTATAAATCCTTTGCAAAAATATTACATTTTTTATCTTTACCATTATGTGAAATACTGTAGCTATATTGTAAATGGTATTTCCACTACAAAGGACGAAAATAATATATTATGAATTCGAGAGAATCTCTCTACTGAAAGGTCAGCATGGTTGAATATAGCTATAATATTACAAGTGTATAAACATTCAGTGTTACTAGAAAATCAACGAGATAAAATCCATCGAAGTTTTAAGGCAATATTTTTACAATTAAAATGTTCATTTTTACTTGATAGTAATTTTATTATAATTAGCGTTTAATTATAAACTCATTCAATAACAATACATTCTCCAGTGATCTGATCATTTTGAATTCTTTATCTGAAATGAACATTTAAGTTTTCTTTTTGCTACTAGTTGAATTGTATCAGTATACCACCGCTCTACAGGAGTTCGAAAGACGTTGCTATAATGTGAAGTGCCCTGCATTTAGTGTTGACGGTGGTTCACTATTAAAATTTCTCGAAACTGAAATTCCATAATGTATTACACTTTTTAGAGATGAGTAAGCCGATTTTTTTAAGCATCATTTTATTATAAATTTCATTACTAAGAGTAACTTGAAATTTAATGTTTTAAGTACACTTCGTTTTGTTAGTTATTCCATAATATAATTGAAATCGTAGATTAAAACATGGGTAAAATATTCGTTACTGTTATTAAAAAGAGGGAATGTTGCATACAAAGCGCACCACTCTTGATCAGTATAAAAAATGTATAATGGAATGTATAACAGGACAGTATTAATGTTTACATAATGCCAATAAAAATTCCTTCATAAAATTGTCATTTAAATATAAATTTGTTGTCAAAATTTGCTTGCAAATATTTTCATAATGTCTTATTATTTTGAATACTCTTAATTTTTAATGTATAAAACATCTTTGTCAGAAAATGTCTCAAACTCTCAATTAGCTGATTAGGAGAAAATAAAAATTCATTCTACGTCCATTGTATTTTTTATTTTTTTACTTCAACTGAACAAATTAATCCACATCATGTTTTGGTGATGTACATAACTGTTTAGAAGCACTGCTAGTATATTGTTCTATACACCACAACTGATAGTCCTTTTCTATTTCAACCAGCATCATAAAGGGGCAAGATAGAAGCAGACGTCTTAAAATAGCGATAAATGAAGAATCACACGTATCGTGAGTGATACTGCTGACTCAATAGAAATTGAACTGTACTTTACGATTCGTGTACTCTCTGTTGCTTACTTCTCTACGTACATGTGTATGATATATGGATGTCTGACATAGTCTCTCGTGGATATTTACTTTAAAAAAAGTGAAAAAAGTTTTGACAAATGATCAGTAACAAACAGAAAACTTTTTAAATTTAATCTGGTATAATATTATTTTATCACGAAGGTCTAATGCGGATGCTTCATATTGGTCAGATATTGTAATACAGGAACCATCGAAAAATTGAAATGGGTATCCTCAGTATATTGTCGAATAATTAATTTGCAGTCGAATGTAGGATGGCCTGAAGAGAGTGGCTTATACGTCGTTGTATCAGTAGAAAATTGTCTTTTTTTTTTCATATATACAATATGACAATCATATTTTTTAAATTATAATAAATTACTTTTCATGTCTTTCAAATAACTCTTCATTCTGAAATTAATTTTAAAATGTATAGCCAGTAATAAGCAATTGCCATGGTATAGCGGTTGGCAATCAGATTGCGGCGCAGGAAATCTCTATTTGATCTCAGCACTGAGTGAGCAGTTAAGTGTCAAATTATTTAGGGGATGCTAAACCTTTGTTAAGACTGCTGGGATTCACTCAGTCTCATTTAAATGGGCACCCTTGGAGAGTAAATACCGACCAAAGCATAATACTGACCTCACCATCACCAATTTCCGTGTCGGAGTCACAAAAGATTAATTTTTCGACAGTACATGTAGCTGGATGTTTTCTAAAATGCTATATGAATTTCTTGCCTTAATAAACATTGCACTAGCAGTCAAGTTATTGTCTCTTGGTAATTGAAATAAGTTTGCCCTATAATATTCTTTCTCTAATATATCCACATAAAGATCAATATAAAACATTTGGGAATTGAAAATAAAATGGCTTGCCATGGCAGCTTACTCTATATAATTTGCTATTTATTAAAGTTGGTGCTACAATAATTCTCGAGGTTTATTCGGAAAATAAGTGAACTTTTTAATTTGAAAACCATCAAGCACATAAGTTATACATATAGACATATGAGACACAACATTTTCTAGGGAAAACCGTAATACAATGTTCAATTACTGTGCTACGTGTTATTGTGTCAATCCATGTTTCGTACTTCTGAAGATTTTCTGAGTTCAAATGAGCACTATCTAAGAATCAAGAATTTGCGTAAATGATTTGTTCTAGAGGGCAGAGGATGTTTATTTATCATTCTGTTATTTTTTTTTTTAATAATAATAATAATAATATTTATTTGTCTTTAAACAGATATATATATCCAAGAGACACAAATACAATTATTTAAATATGTCTTCTTTGTTTTTCAAATTGTGTCATTTTGACAATCTTGTCGAATCACAAAATCGGCAGAAGTATTGATCACGGAATGACACAAATAAACACATAGAACAACATTAATAAGTAAAATATCTGGAGATGTTTGTTGTAATATGTTCCAATATCACAATTTTATTGACTATGACGTATACAGCTAATATTGATGCTTCGCATATTTAAAAATTTGGTTATTCCTTGACAAACCTCGTATATTTAATTAAACGAAAACCTTTCATCTGTTGTAGTGTTCTTGTCATTTAATACTTATAAAATATAGTTTC
Organism: Campodea plusiochaeta; assembly: GCA_034698565.1. Lineage (NCBI taxonomy): Eukaryota > Metazoa > Arthropoda > Diplura > Rhabdura > Campodeidae > Campodea > Campodea plusiochaeta. The sequence goes on from JAQIWE010000029.1 coordinate 4,581, forward strand.
ATTTGAATGTGATGTGCCATATTGTAACAAAATCGACGTAGATACAAATATGATATACTTTCAATAGTTTCAAAACTTTCTGACGAAAGATTTTTACTGCGCCTTAGCAGGGTCATCATCAGAACATTATAGCTATAAAAATCAAAGCAGTAAGACCATAAAAGAAAAAAAATCTAGCAGTTTATTGCCTAGTACTATATTACAAAGTTCACAAGTGTAGATTTTAAGGAATACTTACACTGAAAGAAATTTTACAGCTCTATACGTATTATACTTGCCGCATTACTAATCAAAGGAAGATTGCGAGTTGCTGTATTATATGATTATCTGAAATACTATAAAAGAAGTCTTATGGATACTTTCTGTCTAATATTAAAATAATTCTGGAACGACTTTGTATGAAGCTGAACGGAATAAAGTTTGTAGAAATTTCAGTTGCTTATAATTTCATTAAAATTTATGTATTAGAACTTTACTTCAACATAGAATAGTCTTTCCACGTGTAGCCCGAAGATTTGTATTACGCAATATTTCCAGCAGGTGAAATTACTAAAATGTAATAATACATTTTTGGATAATAGTAATATTGCAGAGTGTGGTTTTAGAAAATCATGCTGTGAAATTCACCTTCCTTAAATTACATATAGGTTATTACAAAACAAGGTAACTGAAAAATTTAAATTTAACCTAGTTATCACAAATATTTACCTTCTTCTTCCTATTTCTTGTTTTTCTCCTCATTTACAGGAGTGAAGAACTTTATGATATGTCGATTATTATTAGTCTAAGTGCTAGGTACAAAATTATAGCTACTAACATATATTATTATATTTAATTTTATGATATTCATATATCAGAAGGATAAGCTAAAGTAAACATGGGCTTATGTATCCACTCGAACCAACTCGAAAAAATCCAGTGTAAACGCAGCTTTATGAACAAGAATATATTATCTTCTGAGATCTGCTATGAGACCATAAACTATTATGTACGGAATATCGATGGTTTTAATGGGGTACTGAATAGTTGTCTATTTAAATTAATTGCAGAGGTATAGTTATAGCTTTCATCTATGCGTTATTCATAATTATATTAACTGTTTTTTTAACCGGATGAAACTTCAGTTATTTCTTTGTATTGTTGGAATTTATATTTCATAGTATTAATTTTAAACATAATAAGTTTCTTTGCTCATTTAATTCTGTTGTACTTGTAGGATAACTCACATATATTATTCATGCTCCAAGAGTGTATGATTTTTTTCTTGTATTTAGCAAGCACAGAGTAGTCGTATAGCAGTAATCATATTTGTATGATTCACACTTTCGTATTCGTATAACGTCACACGTTTAATTTTATCTTTATAATGAGTTCATTGTTTGATTTGTTTCATTCGATAATTTTAAACATCATGTAAACAAATGCATTTATTACAGAAAGACCGTTTTCATCATCTTTAACAATATAATGAAAAGGTATAGTGAATTTTTTTCCTAATTTATGATTATCAGGTTTGATTAGGATGTATACACGTTATGTATATATTTGTGGGTTAATTCATTCTGTGTTACATCTTATTATTTTTTTAGGTAATAAAACCATTTGTAGAAAAAAAAATCGATCATTACTAAACCTAAACTGACAATATTGTTGACTGAATAGGATAATTTCACATTTTAAACTCAATTGAATACGAGTTATATTTAAGAATTATCATTGTGAAGAAGAATATTCATTCGTTTTCGAAATCAATTATTTCACAAATCTTTTCGCACATTTCATGAACTGTCATTAGTATGAGAAGTTTTACTTGCTTCATACTGTTACGAAGAATTTGTTATGGCCTATCACACAAAAGCAAAATGTGGGAAGAAAAAATATAAATATATTATGAAAGTACGGAGTGTACGTTTATAATGTTTACCTAGTTATTTGCATCCAGCACTCTGGAGACCTTTGTGATGTTTGGGAACTAATTACTCACAAAGTTTCAAAAGAAGCTGAAAAATAAATAGAGTTCCATTGCTACGGATGCTGTATTTATAAAAAGGTACTTGAGAATATGTTTGTGTTCATAGATATGGGAAAATCATAATATAGACTCGAATACGATAACAGTTTCATTTCATTATGTAAATAATACGCAAACGTGTTTAGAGTGATTTTAATAATTATAGTTTATAGCTTTCTCCGCGTAAACGGTAAGTAATAATATATAGATTCACTATCGCAGCGTATACTATTCCATGACACTTGTTCCCTATTTCATAGCTTGATCTGTGTGTCAGGAAGGAGTTGTAAGTAAAAGCAAGAGATTTTGAGTGAAGTATGTAGTATGATGGTCAGGTTGGAAGGGAAAATCGATTCAGTAACATGGAGTGACGCACCTAATAATTTCAAAGACCTACAGAAAATGTTATATATAGCTCTCAAAATTCTAAGATTTACCCCTTCGTGACAGGATAGAACCTCTCTTTCTGTAAAGTCACAAGTTTTATGCTGTATATTATTTTGTTGTTCGGTTTTTCGTGAATGATACACTTCTTAGTGAAATGGTGAAAATTGGAAAATTATTCCGCAGTTATTCGTATAGGAAAATGACATTACGAATGCCCGCGATACTTTACTTTGTAACAATTGTATCAAGTAAATCTTTTGAATTTTAGACAATCCCTCATCTATACTCTGCAGTCGACTATGTTTACATCCAATAATACAAAATCTGCATTGGGCATTTGGTAGTGGATGAGATAATGACCGTGTTATTGTTATTAACATATCTTCTATGAACACAACAATAAAAATAGCCTAATATATTTGTCTCTAGTACGTTTTCTGATCCAAGTTATCCATACTCAATAGTTTGTATAATATCAGACTACTTCGAACATCTTATTTCATCATAAATCTATTAGAAACCCTTGATTTTTTTCAAATTACATAATTTGCCACTTTCTTATCTTCAACTGCCGCACTTTGATAAATAACTCGGATATTTATACATCCTTTACAAAATCATATATTATATTACCTGAATTACAGATACTCTTTTTGTCGACAAACCTAACCTTACCCTATAGTTGTAAGGAGTTGTAGATCTTGCAGTAACTCAATCTTGAAAACTCAGCAGTGCTTAAATAAATTAAATTACGAAGAACAAAAAAAGGAAAAACGGAGTGAAAATAAAGTTGACTGTGGTAGCCAATGTGAGGTATAGCATTGTATCTGACCGGGAGATGGATTGGTATACAGTACTAGTGTTTCATCCAGAATTTTTCGGGGGCAGGGCGCATTTAGGTTAAAGTGGGCACATTCTTATGTAATAACAAATTGCCAGGGCACTTAAAATGATCGTATATATGTCTCATTGACATTTTTTAGCATTTCTTCCTCAATTATAGACCGATTTAAATGATTTATACGCAGTTGGAAAGATCTCGTCCAGACCTTTAAAACAATGTATACAAGGACTATATTTCGTTGGTATTTTCGCGAATAAAAGGTTTTGAAATCTGGGTGTGATTATTATAGCACAAGGGTGCCCTAAAAGTAGGGCAGAGAGCCCAAGAGGTAGGGCAGGGAGCTCTAGAGGTAGGACAGGGCGTAGCGCCCTTCTAAAACGCTCTAGATGAGACACTATACAGTACTTTCTCTTTAGTTGTTTTTCGCACGGTTTTTTATTATTGTACGAGGGGAAGTCAATAAGTTAGTTGCAATCGCACGTAACTTTTTTTCTATAAGAGATGTTTTGACGAAATTTGGAGTGAATAGTCTTTATATTGTTCTGTCAATGCTGTAGGAATTTCATTCATTTCGATGGACCGGTTCGGCTGCTGTCAGCCGTGAAACATATTTGTCTGCAGAAATTGATGTCCAAATTGGACATCTAAGCGAAAACTTGGTTTTTGTTGATAAAAAAAATGTTCCCTTTTCAAAGTTCATCACAAATAAAGTGAAGCATACAGTTTCAAATAAATTTTGTGTCTGGCGAACGAGTGACCCACACTGAGCTTTTGGACGTGAAAGACAATAGCAGCTGTATGGAGGGCAGTTGATGTCAACTCCAAATGGCAATGCTGAACCAGTTAATTAAATGATTTTTGACAATACGGAGCTCGCAGTTGACCAGAACGAGTATAAATTACTTCATTAAAAATGAATTTCGGAAATATTACCGTTTCATGAAGAACCCAATTTGGACAGTAATATCAGCGGACGAATATTTTCCACGAGTGACAGCGACCGAACTACTCCATCGAAGCTGATAAAACTTTCACTGTGTTAGAAGAACATTATAAAGATTCTTCACTCCAAATTTCATGTGAATTTCTGGGCAACTAACTCATTGACTCCCCATCGTAGCTTCAATTTAATATTGTATAGCGTTGGGTAAAAAAACTGTCCATTTTTATAAAGTACTTACAAGAACTTTTTTTCTCTCTTTCTCTCTGTTTTTAAAACTACAGTGCGTAAACCTAATTAATTTCTTTTCTGATATATAAATTAAAAATTATTTTGTGCGCGAAAAGTATATAGTTATAGAGTGCTGCGTACAAGAATTTTCATTAAAGGGAAAAAAAATTAATGAGAAATTTTAATATGTTCCATACTAGGCCTATATTGTATTTTCTAATACTCTATATAACTTCTGCTGATCATAAATTCACCGTCCTTGTGTTGTGTAATTGAAATATTAACCACTAAAACATCAATAAGTAGAGTAATCGACTATTCGTTTATGATCATATTGAAAACGTATTTACATTTTTCTCCCAAAGCGACACATTATCTGTAATAGTTATGCCAAAGGAAAATGAATTCAAAATTGAATATTTGCATTCTGCTATCCGTTAGACTCTGTTAATAACATTCGGAAGTTGTATGATATTATGCAGTAGGTATTTCAATCAATTTCTCTTTCATGATATAGTTGTTGCTGTAGTTTTAAGAGTAAGCAATGATAATGGAAGATTTATCTAGACAACAGTTTGCGGTCTGTTTTTTTATTCAGGGTTTATATATGTTACTCTTAAAGTGTAATGAATTTGTATTGTTGATCCTGTTGTGGCGAAAAGATGATATATCTGCTCTCTAATAACCATCTAATAGTGAGAGTTTAATAATATGCACCAAAACAAAACATCTCTGCCGTTAGCATTCTTTTGATTTCGGAAATACAGAATTACAAAGTACATAAGAAAATTGTGAACGTAATAGAAACTCAGAAAATATCATATAGAATGAAATATCAATTCAATAATGCTGCTGATCGATTTGTGGTTATTTAGTTAAAACCTCCCTATTTCCGTGATGACAATACAGCGACAGTATATAGCAAAATATATATACATCATATACTTGTGTTCTACCTCCTTACTGTTTTTGTTTCGTTAAGTTCTCTCTCTTTCACATGCCAACTTTTCTCAGCTATTAATCTTACTTGAAATATATCAGTGTGGTCAATCTGAACCGTAGAGTCACCAAAACTCTTTTTCCATGATCACAGCCACCCAAGGACTCTTGATTTACTTTGGTGTAGAAATAAAAAAGAGAGCAAAAGTAAATTGCTGTAATACCCTAGGAAGTGGGATATAGCAATAGCAGTAGAACACCACTTAATCTATTGCACGTTAACAACAGGATATCTCTTCATTCTTTTGTACATTTTGCTCTCCCAGCGGTAAAAGCATTTAGGGCTTTAGTAATTACAAATTATGGCAGGAATTATGTTCATTCTTTTAGGAATGATTTGAAGAACACCCTTGTGTATGGTATATATAAGGAAATATTGTTGCTAAAAGCACTATGAAGCAGGTCAGGGTTAAAAGATTTTGGGGATCGTGGTTCGTGGAGAGATAGAAAATTCCGTCAATTTTTTTTAATAGTTTATAAAACCGATCAATTTCGATTGATTCAATATTATCTGGTATTAGCAGCGGAACGTGAAGTGATAGTTTAATTTCTGTTGTTGATTTATTTTACAACAGATTGTAAAGTCAATTATCCCCACCATAATTTCCTCTGTTACTAACACTACACAATTATTGTCTCTGCTGTCTTATCAGTGAAATTCATTCCCTTTCAGGTGATTTTCTTTTATTTTTTTCGGTAATACTGTTCAGTAGATTTTTTAAATAATATTTTTAAGATTGTTGATTGTTTTTGAACCACAGTCACTCTATGGTCAATATAATAGTTTGAGAAATGACAAATCAAAAGTTCGATTCTATTTCATAAATTATCACATTGCCGATAACGTTTCCATCAACACAGCAATGCTTATTAAGAATATTAACTGTGTTGACTTTATGATTTTTTACTCTATATTCATTATTCAATCAGAAGGAACTAATTTTAAACAGTATAGCTGAGTAATTTACAAAATTTATTTACATTTGATCAGTAGCAGAATTAGCAGCGTTTTACAGTTGCAAAGAAAGAGATATAGCGTAATTCAATTTCTTATATTTGTTGAATTGCAGGGAGCGTCTGCACGTGATAAATTTACAAGTATTACAAAAAAACTAAATTTCAACTAAAATTTGGTCGAATATCACATTATACTGACGATTTTATTTAAATTGATTATGTTTAATTGATAGTTTGAACACTATAAGTGCGTTGAATCATTAGTAACTAGACTTTTTATTTTCTAGAGTATTAGGCTTCCTTTTTCGACTTATAGTAAAAACTTACACTCATTTATTTGTACCGGTATCATTTGAATTTGGGGATAAATATAATAAATATTCACCAAAATATAGGCGGAGACACCAGATAACTCTTTTTTCTTAAAAATGTGATCTTAAGGAAATATCGCAGTGTTGCAATTGATTTCTCATACGTAATCTTGCGAAGCGTAATGTGATGAAGACAGTTACTTTGTATTCCTCCTGATTATTGCGTCGTATAGTAGAGAAGCTAGTCAGACGATTCAGTGGACCTTATCAAACCTTACCCAAACACTCTCTTTCCCCATCCCACCCCTTTTACTCAACGATCCACTATTAAAAGGCACAGCAGTATAATCTCAACTGATCAAAATACAAATCAATGAATTTGTCTTCCAACACTTCTTATTAGGAGTCTGTGCGTAACAGCAGGAAAGGTACTTCAATAGAAAGAGAAGAATAGAAGAAATATTCATTTATAGAACTTTGAAAACTCCCACTTATGATTATTTAGTTCCTTCTTTATTTGAAGGCGTAGTTTCTTTTGCAACGAAAGAAAGTTGCTGTTTGTGCAATGCTTTTTAATGCTTTGACAGTTTCGGTTTCTAACTGGTCACGGCTCTGCACCTTTGTCCTTCGTAGGTAAATGCCCTTAAATGGAGGGAAAAAAATATTTGAGTCAAAATCACTGAGGAATTGTTAATGGTGTGCAGGAGTAGCATTGTTCTAATAATAAAACAGATAATGTTGATCGCGAATAAAAGTAATTAATCTTTCATATAAGATTATCTCGATGGTAACATTGATTATCAACTGAAATTAGAAGAAGCCGTTAGCATTCTTTTGATTCGGAAATACAGTATATAGTTATAAACGTGATTTATTTGCTTTAATCTATCTTCATTATTTTCAACATCATAATCGTTTTAAATGGCAGTGATAATGGGACGTTGCTTCCGAAAACATCGTGTTCCTTGATTAACAGAAAAAAAAATTCGTATCTTCGATTAATAGATTATCGCCGTCTCTTGCGGTTAATTTTGGTAGTCAGTGGTTTAATGCATAGTGCTTTTGAAGCTGTTGGCCTCTTGTTATTTTAATTTTGGTCACTATCAGTCTTTTACTTCTAGAATATATTTGATATTTGAAGTGTTTATATTATAAAAATTCATTCTTAAATCGTTCAGATTACATTAGGTTAGTGTAGTAGGGAAAAGTTAATGTAGTAGGGAAATAATAAGACATGACAATTAACTAGAGCTAATACATAAATGTCGCAAAGTAATTAAATTCAATCCATTTAAACAAATTTTTACGTAGTGGGTAATATCTTAAAATGTTGTTTAGATGAAATTTACTTCATTTGCAGTAACTTCAGGTTATTCTTAATTTTTTCATGATACTTTTTATATATTATAATCATAATGATCAACTGATCATAGAGCATTAAAATATAATTACATTATAATGTTCATTTCCATTTTTTTGTGAACATCCTAAAATGTTTTCTTGCGTTAGTTGTATGAAGGGAAGCCTATGAGTAGGGAGTAGGGACCGGTGGAGGGGAAAGGGAGGGATGAAGAGACAGTTGGAATAAAGAGGATTTTAGCTTTACATTGCTTTCAGCTCTCACCATTTCAACAGACTCCTTCATTCTATGCATGAGAAAATTTGCACCTCCTATGTTATATATTCATCAATTGCTCTCATACAGAATATTTAGTTGTAACTGCTATTTTTTTTTCATTTTCAACACTTATAATTACTGTAAAACGATCACGTTTATAATAATAATGGCAAAATCTTTTCCCTGTTTTCATATACAAATATTATTTTGAGAGTTAGTAATGTTTTATATTCTAAAACGTTACTTTTTCCAAATATGGTCTTTTTAAAATAATTTTTTTAAAGTGGAATCAGATTTATTAATATTCTAGGCATTAATTTCTTTCGGAATGATCAGTGGGGCGCCATAAAATTACGAGCACCAGCGATCCTTCCTTGCTCTTTGTAGTAGAAACTAACAGAGACATTTTTTCTAAAAGCAACTGAATGAAACTAGCGAACATCAATAGAGAACAAACGGACGAAAATAATAACACTTCAAAGATAATACCAGATGAAAAAGAAGAACAAATCTAGTTTTGATAGACTAGTCAGTAGAGCTATTGTGCATCTGCTATTGTATCCTTTATTATTTGTGAGACTTGCTTTTTTCTGCACCCCTCTTCGTGACTAAAAAAAAGTTTTTGAGCGGCTCCCGATCGAGTGAAAGCCTGAGAGTTTGACGAATGATCTTTGTCGATTTCCTCGCTCAAATCAATACATGATAATGGAAATGATTGTAGGGAAATGTTAAAGTATCGTCTCTCAAAATCATTGCTTATTCATTGCGTCATTTGTGTCATCGTTTGCTTTTATCAACTACGGAATAATTGGGTTATTGCTCATTACTGTTGTTTGTATGTAGGAAAAGTCCAACATAATATCAAATTTATTTTGATTTCCTGGTTCCATTTTATTATCTGGACCTGAGAAATTGAAGTCAAATGGTATAAATCGAATGAAGATGTTTGGGGGAAACTCGATTTGAAAGGGCAGTTGAAACTTTTTCTCTCTGAGACTGTAGGGTAGTAGTGAATGGAAAAAGGTTCTTATTTTTTGGTAGATAAACGAGTGCTTGGGTAAAAGTGTGGTGTATGGTTTGGTGCGCAAGAGTGAGTAGTCCCCTCTGTGTCTACTCTCTAGTGCAGTAGTTCCTCTCTTCGGAAGGGCTGAGGCAAAGGGGATGAAGAGAGAGAGTGAGGAGGGGGGCAGGGGGAGGGAAATTGTGACTGGCGCACTGAAAAGAGCTCTTCCATTTCGGTTGGTGGTGGAGGTCAGGACTGCAAGGAGGTGCAGGATACAAGCTGCTTTGAACGTGAGGCGCTGCATATGAAACAGTGTGCTCTGTTACTTTGAACTCATGGAAACGTTGATAAACTGAAGTCGGGTATTGCGGTATCGTCGTTACGGGAGCATTGGCAAGGTTGGTTATTTTGTGTTGGTTGCATGTGAAGATGTTTTATTATTATCTTATTCCATTTGTGCTTTGATACATTTAATACCTCTGCTATTTTGTTTACTATACATTGTCGGTGTAACATGTGGTATAAAGAGTTTCTTGTGCTTAGAGAACGGGTCCAGTATCAAACGGAGATCCATTTCTCTCCCAGGCTACGTTTGATCAATATTTTCCCGGTAGTGGGTACAATACCTTTTTTTTTTTTTTTAGAAATATTTACTTTTCACACAAAGGAATAAATTAACCCCGGTCATATTTGTTTTCATTGCGTCCAATAATAAACACCAGTTTTAACTTTTTATTGATTGTTGAATATCCATTACCACTGATATCTCTGTAAACAAAATTACATAATTTTACACAATGGTATAAAAGCGCTTCACCAGTTTATATAAACACACCTGTGTAAGCAACGTGTGATGAAAGGGGTTGGTCGTGTACAATGATACTATTATATTTATTCGGCTACATCGAATGTATACATCGAACCAACGACAGAAGTGTTGAAAACCTGCAGCTGCTGATAACACCACTATTTAAAACATTTCGCTTTTACGCGAATGAAAATTTTCCGTTCTTCATTGTTTTCATAACCAAGGATTTGCAGCTTCAAACCGGGAATGAGTTTAAAGGAACTTTTTTTACATTCTATTATATTCTACGAGTTATTACAGAACCTTACTTTGTTTCTCCTGGCACTTTAACACATTTTAACCCAAGTTGTTAGACAGGTACTGTACAAAAGTTTGCTTTTTGAAAGACGTAAAACTACGAGAGAAAGACCAAAACTACAAGTTATGAAAAAGTCTCGTGTGTAATTACAAAAGAAATGTTTCCAAGTTTCTTCGTGAATTTGAGATTTGAAATATATCAATAAAACACTGTAGACTACTTTGCTAAGAAAGTAGCTTTCATAATAAAAAGAAAACTTTCCGTTTGTTTGTAACTATATATATGGAAATTTAATATCTAAAAAATATGCAGAGTGATTATAAAGTCCGGAACATTTTGACATGCAGATTTTTTTAAATAAACGAACACATAAATAAATATATTTGGTATCAATGGAATCGTAAGAAGATGGGGTTTATTGTAGAGTCTAAAATAGTTATAAAAAATTCAAAATGGCGGCCATTTCCTTACTCTGCTATTATAAGCTTATTACACTTTTAATGATGACTTTCCACGGCCTGGAAAAATTTGTTTATGAAGATAGAAGGCTGCGTCATTATGCATAAATTATATGGTAATATTATTAGACGAAGAAAATGGCTGCCATTTTGAATAGATATTGAAACTTTTTAGTTCTAAAATAAACCCCATTCCCTTCCAGTTCTATTGATACCAAATATGCGCATTTATGTGTTTGTTTACCTAAAAAAGCTATATGTTAAAATGTTCCTCACTTTATAATCACCCTGTATATCCACATTGCATTAATTTGTTGAACATAACAGGCAATGACAGTAGTCAGTAGTGTCGTCTATTTACCGATATAGCAATATTATAAAACACCTAAATTCCAAGCAAAAAAATAAAGAACGTTTCAAACTGTGTGTATATATACATTACAACCTCAATAAAAACATCGTTTATCAGCTTTAATGCATTTGAAGTAAACAGGTTACCAATAGAGGAAATTGGTTCCCTAATCGGTTTACTTGCAGTCAGTTATAAATACGTGTTCCTATATGTATTAACTATCAAATGTGAAACGTCACTTAAGGTTTTATTTAATACCATCTACATGTTTACAATAGAAATATTGTGCACTTTTTAATCGTTTCTCACAATATTAATACCAAACATCGATAAAAGCCCACTTATAGTGTCGATAACAAACTTAATTGAATATGTTGGTTGTAAATGGAGTCATTGTCTGTAAAATACCCATCGTAAGTTTTCGTGAATATTGTGTAATCGTTATTTAGTCGAGTTTACAAATGATATGTTCATTTACCTGTCTGTCATTTTTAAGTAATCAAACGTAGGTATTATAACATTTGCAGATTAGTATGACTGTCATTTGGCACAAATATCGATGAATATATCTATGTAATTTCTCAGTAGAATCGACACCAACAGAAAATATGTGAAAAGTAAATATTAGATAAGCAAAAATTATGTTTAAATCAATAATGTAATTAACTTGCTTTCCATTAAAGATATTCTGTTATATTGTATAGCAAAAACCGATGTATCATTCATAAATCATAATTTAAGTGTATAATATCAGAAAGTTACAAAGTAATGCAGGGAATACTAATAATAATTTACATGAGTCAATATTACCAATTTCAGGTATATTCAGAATAGCATTACAAATATTTTAAAACACAAATACACAAAATATGAATGTATTGATGTGCCTATAGAAATTTTTTACGTCTGGGTATTATTGGACAAATGCTATTTTACAACACATTCCCAAACACCCAGAATAATGGATAAAAGTTCTGTATTGGATATGACATGACGTGTAAAACCAATAGCCTCTGGTTAATCACTCGGGTATTATATTCACTATGGGAATACACTTTTGATATTTATAGACATATTTCACATCCATATTATACGTAAATGAATGGTTAACGTGAACATTTTGTAAAATATGTTTATTATGCAGTAACTATACGAAATATATAATGGAGATGCTTTGATCAGTTATAGGTATAAATGTTTTACAGGTAGAACAAAAGTACTTAAGCCTGTATTTTTTCCAGCGGGAAGCCATCTTTTCCAACACACATATCCAGTTTTACTTTCTTTGTTCTCTATTGTACTCGCTTTTAAAAGAGACCGATATGCTGTGTTGGAAAAGATGGCTTCCCGCAGGAACAAAAATACCCCTTTAAACTCGTAAAAATAGTGATAAAAAATAAAAAATAAAACTCAAAATATTATCATAACAAATCTCGTATTTTATGATATCAATCAGCGTGTACTAACAGATACTGAGTAAGCAGTCAATACAATATTTCATTCCTTGTTATCTACACGAAGCAAAAATGAAAACTAATGGGAATGGTCTATCTAACTACTGTAGTTTATTCCACTACTGCTGTCTTGGGAATTTTAACGACCTAATAGAAAACGTGCAATTTTAACCACATATTTGAAAAGTTCATTTTCATATAACTTTCTATTATTTTATGTTTCTGGTAAAGCATAGAATCCCGTTATCAATAACTTATTGAATTGTTTTCAATATATTAATTAGATTCCTGACAATCATTCCACTGAACTTTAATTTCAAAATACAAGGAACTAAAATAATAATTTTGTACGTTTCTAAAATAGGTAAGACTACTGTCCGTATGTAATCCATACAATAATTATTCTTAGTTGTGTGGAAACTCATTTCCAACAGTAGCATATTTAGTTCCAGATGGAAACAACTAGGGACAAAATATGAATGCTCTGGTTTGCAAATTAGAATGTTAATTTGAGTTTGAGTGATGAAATGTATATCTCTCACATTCTGCAAACATTTCCCTCTCTTCAAGAGATGATGCTTTCGAAACAATGCTTTTCGATGTCCGCACAGTATGAAGAACGGATTTGACAGGTTGATGATGGAGCTCGTTTTATTCTCTCTTGCTATTTCAAAACACTCGAAACATAAAGTATTGGTTAAAAACAGAAAAAGATATATTTATACGGATATTGTGCTTTATTATCTCGTAGCTGGGTTCGCTTTTCAATGTTTGAAATAGTGTCAAAATTTTACCTGGTGTTGTATGTAAATAAGGAAGTTCAATCAACCCTAATATAAATAAAAATTAAAAACATGCATTGATCACATATTATAACAATAATTTTATGCTGAAGCCAATGTGTACGTTTAACAATCTTAAATTTCTATTTTTATTAGAAAAGAAATGGCAGAAGAAAAGGTTACGAATATTTCGAACATAAAAAAATGTTTTGAACAATCGTGTTGTAATTATGTTGGATTTGATTAAATAATGAAACGATCAATATAATTATATATGTCGTTGAATGTTGTATCTATTAAAAATCATTCTTTTTTTACCCTAATTATACGAGAATGCAATTCTGGTAATAAGATTAAAAAAAAGTAAATAGACGTCAGTTATTCCCATCATCGTTACTGCATTCCATTCCAGGAAAATTCATTTTTTTTTTAAATAATGAAGTCATAGTTTTTCACGATTGCATGAAAATACTGCTCTACTCAACAGGAACGAACCATTGTGAGCACTACAGTTGAAAGACATTGTTTTACCGTATTTAGATTTCACAAATCCTTAAAAAAATGTGTAGAAATAACGTCAATATTATTCCACAACATATTTAAAGAGTGCGTGTTGCTGATTACTGTAGAAGTGTATAGATGCTGTATTGCTAGTTAATGCATACAAACCTTATTGTTTCTTTAGGGATATTTCTGGTTTGGAAATACAGGAAACGTAATTAATTAACATAATCTTTGTTTGTATTGTACACAGTATCATATTGCATTTAATTAAGTTTACCAAGTATGAAAGATTATAGTTTTAATTACTGGGAAATAGATTCTTCATTTATGAATAATGAAGTTCCATATATTTTATGACAAAATAATATCATATAGGCATCTTGAAATGAAGTAGCTATTTGATAATATGTTTTAGCAAATTATGTCAACATGATCTTGTTCTGCGTGTACTATATTAAAGAAATCTAGATTTATTTTTGAAAAATAATGTTAAAGCTATTAATATCGTCAATTAACCCATCAACTGTTGTTTTCTGCAAGACTGTAACGGACTTCAAAGTTAAAAAAAAACAGGATAACAAAAATCGATGCCAATATAATACTGTAACAGATTAAGTTTTAATGTAACTGAACTTAAGTGTTAACAAAAATCTTGAGCAGACATAGAAACCCAAAACCTTCATTTTGAACTTTCCATACTCCCTATAGTAAGTAGATGTGATGAGCTTATATATACTAGAAAGAAATGCTAAAGGTTTTTGCACGAAATTGAATTAGAAGTTTCGTGTTAAGGTAGCATCAGGAAGCCATTACTGTGCTTGTTGAATGTAGTCAGTTCCAGCTGACTTGAAATTAAGTATAGTAATCGGAAGTAACGATGACTGTCCAACTGTTTGTTTTTCAAGTGGTGCGTAAATGGATGTTGACTTACAATGTTGCAAAACAGTCAGTACATTATCCAACTAAGTATGTTGATAAAGTACAGAGAGAGAATAACAAAGCAATCTAATTATTTTGACGAGATAATGATTTGTGTTTAAAATTAAAACATCAATAACATGGTACCTTTATAAATTAGTTTTCTGCTGATAATGTTAATTTTATACTATAGTGTTTGGTACATTACTATTAATATTTGCACTAATTGAAATATAGAAGGAAACTATAACTTGTTGTTCGAAGGTTTGCATTGTATAGGTTAAACAGTCAATAATATTTGCATAGAATTTTCTGTTACTTCAAAACGAAATATAATATTAGAGTTTTTTACGACTTTCGTTACTCCAAATTGGAGATTATATATAAAAAGTATTGAGGCTAAAAATTCAATTTAGAAATTGTCATCAATGAAAACAAAGGAAATGAATGAAATCACTTGGTAAATATGTTTATCAGGTTTTGTAAATAATAGTTATGCTAGCGGCAAACTTCACACATTGATCGCCAATACAGGTCAACCAAAAGTTGACCCATGGACAAAAATAGTAATACTGATACATTTCATGTTACACAAATTAGGGAAGTTGTATTTGGGTTGCAGACAAATGAACGTTTTGTATTTTGAATAATTTTATCTCAGCTGACGTCTATTCATTTCAGTATACTTTTTGTCTGAAGTAATATGCAGCAATTAACTTCTGGTCAGTGGTCACTGTTTAACCTTATTTGTCTTATATTGGTATATATTATGCTATGAGAACGAATCAGAGCAAATGTTCAATATGCAAGGAAAAATAGCTATTGTCTGAATATATTACTTTGCAGAAAATGAGAAATAATAGGCACAGTGTGTAACGTTTTTTTTAAACAATTTTCAATGTGTATTGCAACTTTTGAATGGTTTAAAATCCTGCCTTCTTCTATACATGAAGTTTTATAAGATATTTTTCTATTCATTTCTTTGCGTCTTAGTATCCAATATTGATAAGGTTTCTCTTGTCATAAAGATTTTTTAGATAAGTTAATCTTATATTTCCAAGCCATTTTATTCTTTGAAAAGGAAACTGATGGAAGTAGAGCTGAAGAGGAATTTCTGTCGTAGATTACAACTAGATATATATTTCTTTTAATAAAGAATTTTGATATTGCTTAGCGGAATTTTTCGTTTAATGGATTTAGCTACACCTAATTCTAATATTTCTAATGCATATGGTTGAAATCTGTGTGAAGAAAGGTTATCTCTGAAATTAATAAAACGATAATATTTTTAACGACATATGTATTACATTGTCAGGCAAAGTTAGTAATATCAACGACAGCGGTGCTGTAAAATAACCTTTATCTGCTTGTTACATTTCAAAAACGAGTAATGAGGTTAATAAATAAGTACAAATCTTGATTTTCATATTCATTCCCGTCATTACTGAAACAGTCGAAACTGTAGGAACCTATAATGAAGGAAAAAGTATTCTGAATACCAATCTTATTATCAATGCTATAATTCCTCAGAAGTATACTATAGCATTTATATATATACCATAGTCTTCATCATACTAGCAAAACTCCTTTAGAAATATTCACTAACTCTCTATGAACTGGTGCTATACAATAAACGTAGCAGCTTTGAAGTTTAGATTCCCGCAAGAGTGGAATATATTTTGAATCTTCTATTGGACCTGTAAGAAAAGTCATTAATCAGTCTTTGTTGATACGTTTCTGTACTGTGAGGATATACCATACTGACGTTTCCAGTTCATAAAATAGTAAGGAAGGAATCTTCTCTTCATCTTGTTGTGTACATTTTGGTATTTTAAATATTATTTATTGAATGTTATGATGTGGTGATATGCTGTGGTGTAATATAGACCACTAAACCTTTTTCCGCTTGGGTTATGGCATGTGCGGCTTTTTCTTTAGAATGGAATTGTTCCAGCTTTATGAAACTCATGAGAGAACAAGACCAACGGGATGGTTTGTTTCTTGTTCTTGAGATCACTTGGAGCTTTTCTTTACAACCATTAGAAGATTTACGGCTTGTCAAATACAGAGCAAACTTCTTTTGTTCATAGGCTGCACTCTACGCTCTTTTAATCTTCCCCTCAAAACTTTACGAAAAGACTTCTCTATCTTATTACTTGTATTTGTTGCAGACATATTACGGCTTCATATTGATTGCTTATTTAATGTGGGAAAAGTTCTTCTTTATAAGTGAGAAAGTTATGGAAAGTAGACTTTGAAATGGAAGCTAAAATGTCGTTTAGGAAAATTTGACGAGTATCAGGAGGTTCAGTAAAGTTTAGTGCAAATGCTCACCTTTGTAAATAAAGTTACTGTAAAGAAGGAGCCAAATATGTCAGAGAGAAACTGAAAATGGTTCCTTATTAGTGGTGTTTATCGGTAACATGTTATAATCATGATTGGTAATTGCTTGGTTTGTGTTTTTATACTACAGCTATTTGCAATCGTTTATGAGTGTTACAAATAGGGTCGAATGATCTGGTGTTTTGAATTTTCAAAATACCAAGATAATTCGGCCGAATTCATTATTCATAAAGTTTGTTTCCTTTTTTATCCTGATCCAAAATATTGATTTTTTTTTTAATTCACGTTGTAGGCTCATTTAAAACTACGGTATGTTTTCACACTTCATTTTACGACAGTTTTTGATACATAACGTTCTAATACAACGCTCCTAGATTTTTTTTTACTTCATCTAATATTAAATTTGCAAATGAACTGTTTCCCATTACTAAGAGCTTTTTTTATTGAATTAGTGTGAATACTTTGGTTTTATTATTCATAACCATTCTGGTATTCCGTCCTTTTAGTTATGGCAGGTCATGTTTGTTTACCTTGTCTGGTTGGGAGGCTGGATGGTAAAGCCATAGATTATAGGGATATTAAGACTGCTAGATAGAATACAAAACCAATTGGACTGACAGCTGAACCAACGTGTTTTCCATTATTATTTTATTATAAATAAATAAAATATACATGACTATGCTTTTAGATAAGTTTGCAATAGGTTGAACTGACAAGATCGTTATATTTAGTTTTGATATATGTCGATCACCCAAGTAGTAGCTATTTATGTAGAGGCAGCGAAATAATCGAGTAAATCAGTTAATTTCATTTTCAGAACAAAACTGAAGTTCTCATTCCCAACCTTCACTCAGTTTTAGTGAAGTATGCTTAGTGAAGTAGTGAAGTTTTAGTGAAGTATGCTCTTTCGCGAAGGAAAAAACCTAGTCTCTAACGACTAGTGTCTAGTCTCTAA
Organism: Campodea plusiochaeta; assembly: GCA_034698565.1. NCBI lineage: Eukaryota > Metazoa > Arthropoda > Diplura > Rhabdura > Campodeidae > Campodea > Campodea plusiochaeta. Next base: position 22,754 of record JAQIWE010000029.1, read on the forward strand.
CGTATTATATTGCTTTGAAAGACAATTATTCAATTAAATTTGTTGCACCAGCATAACTTCAACATAATTGTAATTATAAATCAAGAGGTATTACAAAATTATTAGTAGAAGAAAACTACTATAGATACGATGAATATTACAGTGGTTTATTGAAGATTTATATTCTATATACTTATATCCTACATACTTATTTATATTGATATAACTAAAAAGATTACTAACGTTAATGTTAGTATTTATTTTATGTTAGAATTATTATCATCTGTTGTGTCAGAATGTAAATACAGTAATCATATATTATTATTCCTCAACATATAATAAAGAGTCAGTAATTTTATATAAACGCCTGAAGGGTTAGCAACCAGAAACAGAAGTGATTAAATTCTTTATATGAACAAATTGAGATCATGAAGTATCGATCAGAAATAGGGATGTCATTAGCTTACTGTCTTTATTAATACTGAAGACATGCGAATTCTAGACTGGGGAGGAAATAATTAAAGACGAACAGTTTTATAAAGTTTAAAAGTGGTAATGGAAACTTTCAACTTAATAGGCTATAGTTTCATTTCTTCGAACGAAAGAAACGTTTGTTTGAAGAAGATTTCTCAATAGAAGTGATTCTGTATTACAACAAGTTTGGGATATATACTGTTTAATGAATGTATACGAGTGTATTGTATAAGTGCGGTTCATTAAACTAAAACATTTCAAACTTTGATTTCAGTCATTAAATGATTTATAAAACAATCGAGTATTATTTGAGTAAGTTGGGAACATCCATATGCATAATACAGTACAACTCTATAAAACTTGGAACGGTTATTTAAAATATTTTTCCAAGATCATCATATTTTTTGTAGAATCTCAAATCGCACCTTTTATATAAACTATTTTATTATTAACTGCAAATAAAAATTCACAGCAGGATGTAAAGGAAAGGTGATTGGTTTCTCTTCTGGGCTCTGTACATTTATAAATCATTAAAATTCTATTGTTATTTCTGTTTCTGCTTTTACTGGAGAACGTTACTGCCAAAATTTATTACTTCGACAATATTTTATTATTGAATTGATAATTCAAGTATTCAACTTAGTAATACTTTTCTGATCCATTGGAATAGCCCTACTTTACATAGTTATTGGGCATTTAATTGCCGTAATTACATAGAAATATTGCAGAAAACTTTTACGAATACTGTATCGTTATTAAGATTAAAACGTAAATGTTCAGTAAAATATGTTATCTCTTGTAATTATATTTTCTGCTGTGAATATTAAATAATGCTATTGAAAGTTATATTTGAATTCCTTGATATCATTTAGATCATTTCGTATATTTGTTACTATTATAACATGTCCTGATCAGTGAATAGACTTAATAGGCACTGAAGCCAATTACGAGCTTCTTTACGTTAACCATAACATTAAGTTTTTACTCTGACCCAATTCCATGCTATTGTGTACTATGCTATACATTTTGGGAGAATAATACCCTCTATATTTGAAGGAGAGCAATTCATCTGGTTCTGAAGGAATATGAATATACGCTAATCAATTATCCATTTATTAAAACAAAAGGTTGCCTTTGAGTAAAAGTTTATTTCTCAAGTGTTTCTTAGTCTTTCTTCCGTCATAGTATAGTTTGGTTGCTGCTGGTCATTCAACCCGTTCTGAATGAGAGCTTTCTTTGCTGATTTGAAGTGACTGTTTACAGCGGAAACACTCAACAGATTATGCGACATTCTTCAACTACTTACTTGCTTTATTTGCTCAAAACGAGTGAGCTAAACAATTAAACTTAAAGGACGTAAAATGAACTGTAGAGTATAGTGGTAATTGTTAGAAAAACAGTAACTACTGAAACACATTTGATGCACTAACATTCGCTATGTGTATCTTCCATTCTGTACCAAAATGGTTGCGTTTCAAATGGTCATTTGTTGGCCGATGCCATGCATTAGTAATGTGGAGTATATATACGTTGGAATTTATCCACTCAACATAAATGCAAACTATCAAGAGGCTGGCACTCTTGTAATTTATTTTCTTATTCAGTGAATTTAATTTTTTTTTTTTAAATATTAATTAGTAAGATGTTAAAAATATATCATGTATTGTGAATTTAAATTATAATCGTTGACAACCGTATTCGGTAAATTTACAATCATATTCATAGTAGGCTATAAAAGAAACATCTTCAAATTTGTAATAACCAGTTCAAAACTACAAAGTTTTTAAGACATCAGTTAGTTAGTTATATTTGCTATATTTGAAAAACGACTGCTTCAATCTTTTCAGATCTAACTTTTTCGAGTCGTGATCGTGATGACCAAAAAATATGTGCAAGTTCATTATTTCTTTAATGGACAATTCATTTTGAAAGCGTGCCGCTTTTAACTTGGTTTATATTGAATTGAATAGGAGGAAAAGAAACTTGAAACATATTTTATAAATTCCAAATGAGATTCCTAAGGTAACAAAAACTTCCAAGAGGTGTTTGTGAAATTTCGTACGGTTGATAAACAATGGAATAACAGTGACGTCTAAGGAGAGCATTTCTATTTTTAAAAAGAAATCATGATAGTCTTGAGAATGTCAGTGAAACGGTAAACTTGTAGCGGGATTTTCTTTCTGCAAGTCATTTCTGCACAGCAAATACGCGTAACCTACATTTCTGTGGTGTGATTATAAAATGTTCCAGTTGGCTTCGTGGATTGAAAGTGGTGTTTCTGTCATATTTAGAGGGATGAGTGGTGTTGATTTTTCCGTCTCTCTTCTTCACTGATCTTCAACACGTCATGGGAGAGGTTATAAATACAGAATACGAACGAAAATATTAAAAAAAGTGGTTATTACGACTTCCGCTGGGGGCATGAATGGAGACAAGAACGTGTATACATCGAGAGTATTTCCAATTGTTTGAAAAAAATAGACTGTTTATGTTCCATACTTAGAGCGTAAATCTTCCATTGAAGTTAAATTTGAACGCAATACAGGGAATTGCCCTGTCATGCACATGAAATAGAACTATACAAATATGTATTCAATAAATTGTTGAGTCTAATGATTGTTGCCGAAAGTTAAATATCGTTATGGTTGTTCTTTTTCTTCGTTACAGTAGGAAGAAGATATTATTTTTATATTTTCGAGATTAAGACTGTACCTGTGTGGTTATATTTCTAAATGAATTGCATATGAGGTGAATATTATTGTTTTTTTAGGTGAATATTAAAAATTTCATTTCCGTATTGACAAAAAAGTATTATCTTCAGGAAAATTCATCAGTAAAGATCATACTTAAGTTATATGATTTCATTTTATTGTCGTAGGTTGACATATGACCTTACAAAATAAGTTTCCCTTATTTTCATATATGCTACATTCTACTCTTCGAATCCATTACTCTACGGGTTGAAACATATTTCCTATTTTCTCATTTCAAGGTACTTTTGAATGAAAGACGAAAGAGGATTTAAATATCAGTTTGATGTACAGGAAACGGACAATATCATTCGTAAAGTACCACATTCAGTAGTTTTTGCATATTAAAAGGACCTTCCATTCTCTTAGGATACTTTTCTCTTTCCTGAATAGGTATAGAATCCTTTTAGGAGTGCAAAAATGATTTATACAGAAATATGTAAGGGCATTAAGCGTAAACCTGTGAACTGTGCTTATTCGTAGATATATGTTCACAACGGAAATGATTGTAAACCAGAACAGTTTAATATGCAGTATAATAAATTTCACGGCGGAAATACTGTACGTATAAAACTCATGGACTTTAATAAAAAGAAGCATTGCTGTACACGATAATTAATATGGAGTTTCCGAGTGTATCGTATTAATCCATATATCTTATTATATGGCTTTCTATACGTACGAAGGAACAGAAGCGAAGTAAAATCGGTATTAAAGAAAGACCGTTTCTACCGTTTGATATAGATGAAAAAGTTCACTTTTATTGTTCTCCAAGCTGTAATTAACGTCTCAGTGTTCTCTAGATGCAATTTTCCTTCATTTTCGGTCTGAGAAATCTTTGTTGGCAGCCTTTATTCTTTGTACGACGTTTAAACTTTTCTTATTGATTACTTTCCGTTCAGCAGATAACTGAAGTTCCTGTAACATTTTCACTCTCTATATATATTGTTTTATACGGCGTTTTTCTTTTTGCAAATTGTGAAATGGAATCGACCTAATTCAAAGAAGAAAAGGGTCTATTTCTTCGAGTCCTTTATGTCTTGACTGAAGAGCATTCCCGTCATTTTGTATTGTTGTTATTTTGTAGGATGAAAAAAGATCTCGTCTTCTCAATCCTTCTTGTCAAATGGCACAAAATCTGGACAAGAAAATAGTGAGTAGAATGGAAACTGTATTATATGAAGGATGAGAACGTGATTGTTTGTTTTTTGATACATATTCTGATTTGTAAAAAGTGTGTTTCTAACACAGTGTATTGTGCAGTTGACACCATGCCGTCTGCTGTTCTGTGAATGAATGAATGAATGAATGGTTCTGTTTTTAAATGGATATGTTGCGTGACTGTTGTTTGTAATTGAGATACTGCCCACCTGTTAGTTAATAACATACAATGAAAAGATAAAACAATGTGTCGTTTTAGCAATCACGATATTTGAGATATACTTATATATTTAATGACTAATTGTTTACAATAACATGGTGGAAAAGCGTTGTAAGTTGTACAATATGTAATTAATTTTGATGTTTGGTCAGCGTATTATTTTCTGATGTACCCCAAATATTCATTCAACCTGTCAGTGTTAATAGATTTTTTTTTCTTTTATTTGAACCTAACAGCAAAGATATTTCATATTCTTCTAAATGTTATCAATGATATTTTAAAAGTAGAAAACCACTGTCGGAATATCCTGCAGTTGGGCAGTAACGATTATGTTCCTTTGTGCTCGGACCCCCAGGACTTGAAGTTGACATAAATAATCCGTATAAGATGATGGAATTGAAAGAGCCAAACATGACCTGTTCGAATTCATTATAACTGACCTAACCCAAACTAACCTGAATTCATCTCACCAAACCTGTCTTTAGGCATAAAAAAGACTGTCAATGTAATTTTCAAAGTAAGCAAAGGGGGACAATATCGTCAATATAATAATGAAAGACAAAGAAAAATCTGGGCAGGTGTGGGAACTGAACTCGACATCTTCGTATTCTGGGCGAGTACCTTTACTATCACAGTCAATAAGGGAGCAGGAGTGGCATCGAGTTCAATTTCCACACCTGCCCAAATTATTATTTGTCTTTTATTGTTATTTCGACCGTCCGGGGTTAAACCATCTTAATAATAATAAAAAAAAATGAAATTCCTAAATAATTAGAGATGTAAATATATACATTACAGTATCTGAAGCATTCTAATTTTATGTGTACTATGATAATACTAAATATAAAAGAATGTTATTTATTTGGTAATATTCTTTCGTATCATGGCTGGAGAATGATCGAGCGTTTTGGAGGATACAACTTAGAGGGAAAGGATCTATTTATATTTCCACCTCTATCGATTACTTTTTTACGAACACTTTATTAGTGGGGATTTTTTTTTTAGTTTGGAGGAAAGGGAAATTAGTTTAATGAGTTTGCATTATGCACTAAAAACAGTTGGTTATTGCGGAGAATAGCTCGCTCTACCAAAAGTGCTACGGTCTATTAATTGACAGTGATGTAGAAAAGGAGGAAAATTATTGTCGGGATTTTTTTTTCTCGTAAAATATGAAAATAACCTTTCGTGATAATAATGAAATTTATTGAACTTCAGTAAGTCTTATCTCACTTTTACAAAATAATTCTAATATTACATTTTTTTTGTTTGTTTTTGAGTGATGACTGTGTATTTATTGGGTATATTGGAAGTACTTAAAAATAAGTATTTCTATTATATGTTAGATTTTAGATAGGACAGTTGTGTAGGTTATTATCAGTAGTAACATACCAGTTATTTTAAACGTTACCAGTTATTTTAAACGTTACCAGTTATTTTAAACGTTACCAGTTATTTTAAACGTTACCAGATATTTTAAACGTTACCAGTTATTTTAAACGTTACCAGTTATTTTAAATGTTACCAGTTATTTTAAGCGTTACCAGTTATTTTAATGAAATTTTGGACCCGGAACCTCATGTTTCCCTAAAGTAGTGTGTTTTCCGAAAATTCATTCTTTAAGGAAATTTAGCTTAAATACATAACTTTATTGCAAACCTACTGGAAAAAAAGCTTTAACATTCAAAGAAGTTACATGTAAAATAAAATAAGCAATTTAATGACCTCTGTTGTTGTGTGGTCTTCTCTAACCTACTACCATAAGGTAAAAAAAAATCTACTTGTACTGAAAGATTATTCTTTTTCACTCATGCAGTTACAGCAGCCACACAAATTCTCAAATTATATTCTACGCACAACACAAATTCATATCTCTATTATCTTCTTTCATATATGAATTTCAAATAGCATATTATCCTTATTTTTTCAAGCAAATATGTTGTAACGAGTTGTGATGCATTTTAACCTTTAGTTTACTCGTGAAATACTCTACTCCTGGGGTATAATAAAATTTTAAAGCTTCACATTTCATTAGAAACTTCTGGAATAAAAAAATATTTATCATCTGATGTATTACTTAAACCAATTTCAAAATTATTGTTTTCAGTTTGTCAGACTCTCTGAAAGAGAATTCGCAATTGGCGTATTTTTCTGATTTGTTCATTTGTAATAATAATAATAATAAAGTTTATTGTCCCAACATAATAGTACAGATACTTAGATCCAATAGAGACATTTAATACAAGTGATACACATAAACGAAATAAACAATATAACGAATAGTGTAATAGCAGAACAATGTTACACATACAATTTTTTACATTATATTATTCTCAGATTAATGTAAAGGTATAATTATAAATACAATTTAAATCAATGATATGTCTGTTTACTAAGCTTTTCGTAAAATGGTAACGATATCTTTTATTTTAACATTTCTCAAAAAAATAATATCGGTAATGTTAACTTTATCGTTAATGCTGTTAAATAGCTGCTGAGATGCAGTCAAGGGATTGTACAGAGAATAATTTTTATTTGAAAAAGGTGGACGGAAGGCTCTGTTATGTCGTAGTCGAGGATCAGGAATTTGAAAGTTTATTAACGATAGAAGGTAGGAGGAATCTATTTTTTATTTATTGAGGAGCATATTCTTGAAAAGTATATTAAGGGTAAAACTAGTGCTGTTAAATATTCGTTATAATTTATATATTCCTTCCTGTGGAAAATAATATGGGATTTATAACAAAGGTATTTTATGAAATTTTTCTGAAGTTTTTCAACGCGAATCTGCAAAGTTTTCTCTGTTATATACTGCTGTACCTTCAATTGATATAGTAACCTATAATTCTAAAAGTTGAATGAATAAATCAAATAAATTATATCAAGATGTTTGTAATGAACAATGAAATCTTCTAGAAGTCATTTTCTCAAAAGGCCTTCATATCTTTATTTATTTCCTTTTATCAGGAATAAACTACATAATCATTTACTAAAAATCAGCAATGTGAAGTAATAAAGTAAACAAGATCAATTATTCTTGTTACATTCTAGCAAAAGTAATGATTCATAGTTTTCATGTTTCTTATCGATTTGTAGAATTCAAAAATCTGACCGCAAGAATACATCAATATGGATTATAACATTGACGTGTTGTTCACCCTAATATTACGTAACTCAATTATTAAGAGTAAAGGGTGCTTCAGTAAAATCATTTCAACACAGTATTACCAGCAGATGAGATTGAAAACTGTTGGTATTCTAACATCATGATATAAAAAGTAAAAGGGATAGTTTGCTTTCAAGAAATTAATTTGTAAAATATGATATGTATAATATGTAGAATGGAAGCAGAGGCGTAGAACTATGAGATGAAGGAAAATGCGCAACTCTGCAATCAACTCTGCGATTGGGCATTTTCCTTCATCTCATAATATGCCGAAATTGAACTATGTAATAATTTAACTTAAAATTTTTATTAAAGAAACTATGTGTAATAATAATTTGAAAATATAGTTAAACTTCCCAAAAGTCTGATGTCGTAAATCTAAGTTGAGGTTTAACAAATATATGAAACTTCATAGGTTTATATTACTTTACCATTCGCAAATTTTGATATTCGGAGCTTTCCTAGTTAGAAATTCTCTCCGTCCTTCGTCATATATGAGGGCAAGTGTATGCCAAGACCTTCTTAATTATATATGCTGTAAAGATAACACATTTGCTTTTATGAGATTATCAGCATTACGTACACAGTAAAGACCAAAGAAAGATAGTTGTTGACATTTCTCTTCGCAAGGCAGAAGACAACTTTGTGTTTCGACATTTCTTCCGTATCTGATTATTATCGTGATAAAGCTTCAAATTATGATGTGCACGGTTGCTTATAGTCTTGTATACTCCTCATTATGTAGTGTATCTTTTGTCTTTCATCATTTTGTTGTTTATATTCTATTGTTAAATGAAAGTGTTTATACTACTGTGTTGACGTTTTTAAAAGTTCGTTTAAATATCAGACTGCTAAATCTCAAATGTAAGTTTTTGTGATTATTCGAAGTATATTTCTTGTTAATTCAGATATGTGTCAATATTCCATTTAATATGGTGTATATGGTGCAAAAAAATTGAGGGATATTTGTCAGAATATCCACAATAAAATTATTGTTCATTTATGAGTTTACTACTCATTCTTAATTCGGTAGGAGGGAAACAAAATGATATACTTTTAATAACTTTGCTTTCTGGCAAATATTTAGAGTAAATCTGTTCAATTAAAATGATCGAATTCAGTAATCAAAGGATGTCTCTAATGAAATCACTTAATACATTCTACTGAAAGTAATATATGTATCTACATTGACAATGCGCGAATTTGAGGTTTTTATCATCCGTAATTTTAAAGTTTATAATCACCTAGTGCAAAAGAAGCAATAATAATAAATAATGAAATATAGAATGGCAAATATTAAAAGGAAGATGTGAATTATAATTGAGTGAGTAAGATGTTTCTATTTTGAGTGTGGGGTCGCGAATGTGTGTTGTTTTTCTTTTTGCAAGATAGCGTGACGAGTGAGTGACGTTGAATGTTGAGAAAGATGGAACGGTCGCATTGTGATCTCTTAAAGGTGATAACTAAAACAGGCAGAGGAAGTTTAGAAGACAATGTTTGAAGGATAATACCACATGTACATTCTCCGCTTTTAGAATTTCAGCGAAATTTTAATATTTTATCACTGAAAATAATCCGCCAATGAACTTCTTCATGATGAGAAAATGTACTGTTCTTTTATATATACCTTGACACAACTATTAATTAACTTGGAAAAGTTTAATTCCTTTAGAATTAGAAGTAATCTGTTTTATAATTATCCGACACATTAGAACTTCATTATTTCTGGTGATAAAATTTAAAGGCAATATAAGACGGATAATGATAATGTGAAAAGAGTTAGACTATTCACAATCCTGATTCTCATATATAACAGACAATTACTGTAAATTAGTTTATGCTGTTCATATCGTCAAATCTTTTTTTTGTACTGTCTACAGTATTCAAGAACTCTGAATATCTTTATACTTGTAAGAATGTTTGGTATGCTATATATACAAGAATAAAGTTTTCCCGACATATTTCGTTACACAAAAAAGTTTTTGTTGTTTCTGCACTTTTTTTTTATCTCCATTTGTTTTCTGCTTCTTGTTTCCTCGTTGAAGTCTGATTGTGAAGAGACTCTTTTTGTTGCTGTCACTCACATTCTCACAAGCATTGCAAACACCCGTTTTGGATATTCTAAGAAAAAACCTTCCTCTGTTTTAAATTACCTTCAGTATAACGGTACTGATAGGTACAGAATTTCGTGAATTATTCTACTTCATAAATTGTTCAGTTGTTTGCACAGTCTTGGGAGCTGAGAGTTGAAAATCATTTGTTAGATAACAATTAATATTTTCTTAATTATTACAATTATTATTAAAGTGAATATTTTCTTTAAAACTAAAATTACTGTACAATTGTACATCAATTTAAGGGAACGATATAATTTTATGAAATTCAGAAATTAGACTACAATATGTAGGTTTATTGAAAATATCCTTCTAAGGATACATTTGCCAAATATTTCATGCCAGGATTCATGTTTCTATTACTATGATACTATTAACTAATATTATTTTTATTATTTCCTCAAGCGTTCATTAAGGTACTCTATTCCACTGTCATACGAATCTAATCACTTTAGAAAATTGTTAATATATCTTTTTCTACTTCTCTGCACTTATAACTCTTAAGCAGAAACACTTTTAAATTATCAAATTAATTATTTCTTCCCTTATTATCGAATCTGAGGAAAATTGCAGTTGAACAATACGTGCTAATGTTTAACTCATAAATAAGGAAGTTAATTTTTTTTTTCGAGGTGTGTCGTTTTCGTGTGGTTGCGTACTGAAGAAAACTCCATTCATTTCAATATAAGTCAACCTTGAAAATTTAAGATCTCGTCGTGTTCTGGAACCTTTGGATGGTTTGTAAAATTTTCTTTGTTATTAAAACAACATACTACATACATAGAACGTAGTAAGAAATAAATTAGTCAATTTTAACCAAACATGTTTTTATTAAATTAAAATAACATTTTTTTAAATATAGATTACTTACAGATTTGCGATTATTAATAAAACGAGCCAGTGGGCTTCTTTAGAAGTGCCCCCTGCGTTCACCTCGGGTGAATGCATGCTAATTTGTTTGATGATGAGACTTAGATCCGGACAGTGAACTGTGACCAATGATGAGATTATTTTTAGCATTAACGTTTTGTACCTTACTCGATAAATGAGAAATGACACAAAGATTTTCTAACTTATTACTTTCCGTATAAAAAAGAATAAAGAAGTGAGATGGGCGCGTGAGTGATTTTCGGACTCACGCTTACGGAACCGCTCATCGAAATGCACGGACGTTCACGCACGGGTTTTCGAAATGTACGTCACGGCACGCACACTCACGGCTCTCCGTGACACGGATATTGCTTATACTTTTATTTTTTACTTTTACGTAAGTACAAGTAACGTAAATTCTTAAGTTTTACAGACAAAAACAAAAAAATTCTCACGTTCGTTTGTAAAATCGGCTATTTCAAGTTGTTGACTTGATGAAAAACGGTAAAGTGCACTGTTATATTATAAACTCGTGTTTAGCTAAGATTGATGTATTTTCCATGTCAAGCACGTTTTTTTCGACTAAGGCACGTTCACGCAAGGAAACCGTGCGTGACACGGAACACGGCGTGACTCACGGCACGGCGCCCATCTCTAATGTAAGAAGTACAAGTTAATCATAATTATTGTTTCTCGTAATTACTTTACTTTTATCACAAACATTTGAAAGTCTTCAAGAAAGAAAATGTGTAGATATACTGAATGACGTAAAGTGAGTGAAGTACTGGACATGAACTAACCTACAGGGAAAGTTGGGTACTTGTATGAACTTGAAACCTCTTTTCCACCCGTTCACGTTTTAATGACCACACGCTTTGTTCCATTATAGGACGCACAAAATCACTTGGAGAGTAAATGACTCTCGTGGGTAATTAGACATTCAGTATTGCTTTTGCTGTTTCTCTGGAAACTAACAGAGACTATTCTATTTGGAAGGTGAAGTGTACGAGATTGAGAAGGAGCCTTTATAGCAGGTATACCTGGGATGTCGTCAAGTACACAAAGAGATAGCTAGCGTTCTTAGAGATTTTACTGGAAACTTTCTTTTCGAAGTATTCGCTTTAAAAGGTTTCTTCAGTAACTGATTTGTGGTAATATCTGTTTTTTTTTTAAAGAAAATTATATATTCACAGCATGCTTTTTTTAATATCGATATTAGATGAATTGGTCTGTTCGTCATAAATAATGTGGAAATCCTGATTAATTTGTTCGGAATTATTGAAACCTTCCGTATTTAGTTTACAGTGGGACATATTATTTTATTTTCCACCTTCTTAGTAATGGAATTGAAAGCAATTGATATTTCAATTCTCACTTTAGTACGGTACCTTACACCTTCACCGAAGGAAATAAGTCAGAGTGAAGTTCACCAAAGTTCAGTCGAATTAAAACTTAGTTCAAATTGCCTCTTTTGTCGTCCAATACACAACCCCTGTAATTATGTTTCAAAATCCTCTCTGAAAACAATTAGGGCCGATAAACTGTGTGCGTGCACTCTGCAGTCTATTTATTACATAGTATAATACTGTAGTTGACAGAAAGTGTCCGAAAAAAGAAAATAACCTTACTACGTTTTCGAAATAACTGAAGTGGAAAGAACTATATTGTATTACAGTTTCCTTTCCGAGTTTATAAGTACTCTCTGCTACAGTATAAATCCACCTTATTGCTCCAACTTCAACACTCTAATCTTTAATATGAAAGCAAGATCGAGAATTGATTTGAAAGCATGATTTTTTATACTTTCCAATACAGTATTCTATTGAACATCCAATGATACGCTTCTATAAACCTAATTCTCATGTTGATGATCAAATGCAAATTCATGAGAGGCGGTATCCATCCTCTCTACAGTTGGGAATAAAGTCCATAACCTGTGTGAAATTGGGAAAATAGTAGAGATTATGTCTCCTCGTTATCGAATTGACGTGGTGCACATGAGAGAAGTGTTTTTATTGGATGAAAAATGTGCTCGAGTGCTTTCCATTCGATGACCTGACTCTAAACCATACATTATATATCTGATTCCAAACCGTACATTATATATTATACAACTTCAAGTTGTGATTCAAGTGATAGAGAGTTGATATATTACAGTGTGTTGGTTATATGCATATTTCAATTAATCTTCTGAAAATATTTTGTTGCATAAGGAATAATTTTATTTTTAACATGAGTTTTTTTTTTTTAATTCTTTCCTAGGGTATGTATAATGGAGTTCTCGGCCATTAACTGTAAATTTAACTATTATTTTTAGACTTTGCTAGTTTGCTTATATAGATAAAAAATGTTCTATGTTCAGAATGTCTCCGTTCTATGGCTGATTACAAATTACTTGTAATAATTATGAATGATTCTTTAAAAAGTTACTTTTCAGCTTTTTGCTTGAGCGTTTCCATTTCTGGAAACACACATTCCTGAGTTTTATTAGAAACAAGTTACGGTCACTTTAAGGTTAATTAGTCTCTATTGACTCTCACTTGATAAAAGCAATGTCAATTACGTGCATGCAGATGAAAGTGTCATATACTTTGCGTTGAATTTTATATCAAATGACACTCTTTTAAACTTTTAACATTATGTATACATGAAAAGTACAAAATATTTACTCTTTCATGAGAATTAGATTGCTGTGCATTATAACTGATTACACTATGAATATTTAATATTTTTGTTGTGACAGATAGTATATACTAATGCTATTCTTAGAATTACATATTGAAAATAATTAGATCTGTAGATGAGAATTATTTAGCAGTTGATGTATTCGTAAATACTTCTGTGTTTTTGAAAGGTAAACATTTACTTTATCAACTGAATTAATGAAGTAAAGGAGAGATTTAAAATTTATAAAATACATAAAAAATAAATTATAAGTGGATTAAGCCTCCACAAATGAAATGAAAGATGATTTTAAAGTAAACATTCGTAACTGCATCGCCCTAGGCTTATACAAAGTTCAAAGCAGATATTGATACTGAATTTAAATTTAACACAAAAGGTTAATGTCTAATATTTTCCAGGAAGTTTAATATTGATACAAATCATATACAATACAAAGGCACGCTCGTATATATTAAACTAAAAAAGACTATCGTCAGTAATAAACGACACAATACTGAAGAAGCAAACTGTTAGAAACTGTTCGGAGATTTATTTTGATCATTTCTGGATGTAGTATAATATCCATGAATACACAACAACGTTGCTCATACAGTAAGCACAATAAATTGTTCTATTGCCGGACTGTACTAAAGTAAACTTCGCGACATGTTAATAATAATAAGTTGAGCCTATTTTGAGAGCTGTATCAATTGAATGGTAGTATATCTTCATTTTCCTCTAGTAACTTTCACGCAGGTAGGATGTTTTATGAGTAAACCAACAAATCACTGTCGCTTGCAGTGCATATTTTCTGCCGGAGAAAGAAAATTTTCTCCAATATTTTATACTTGAGAAAAAGAAGCGAGTGACATACACAGAGATGAATTGAGAGAATGAGAGAGAATAAATGAATCACAAGAGACAGAGAGAGAGAAAGAAAGAGATGCATACGCAGAAAAAAGAATGAAATATTTGGATTGAAATCACGATGACCACCAACAGAAGGCCACAAATTTCATTTTACCAGATATACCGTACCTTCACTTCTTCAAGTTATTACATAGCAAATCAAATTTTTGGAATTAGGTTTTTGTTTGACATTGGAAAAAGTATGTATCTCTTATAGTGATTTTGCTTCTATAATGTTTATAATTCTTTGTATACTTTGCAGTTAAAGAGAAAAAGCTCGTCATAGAATACGCAGAATAAAAAAGTGTTTTTGGTTAAAAAAAGTATTAACTGCTTTTATATCTCTTAGATAATTGGAATGAAGTGGTGCAAATAATATTTTATTCTATTCGAAATCTCATATTTTTGAAAACTTTTTATAAAAAGTACCTTTTGTTGTAATCCATTTGAAATAGAATTATAATATCTGGATATAGAACCAATCTTTCACTGGTTCTATATCCACAGATAACATTCAATTTTTTTTTAGTTGTAATGGATACGAAGCTTGAAACCTTCTCTGTTGGAATTAGAGAGGTAAAATCAATTTAATTATTTTTAAGGTAGCATACTATAATGTAGTTATGTATAGTTCACGGCAGGGAAGTGAAATATCAAAATAGACTTTGATTTTTGATGAACGAGTGTAGCTGTTTGCCTGTTTCATGAAACTTATAATTAACTTTTTAGTATAGCGAGTATCCTTGTCTGAAACTAGTATAGCGTTGAAGTAAAAAAAATTCACAAGTGGATTGATTTATTGGTGAACTGCTATGTTATCTAATTCAAAAATTTATTATACCATCTTTTATTGTATCAAATTTGCTCTAAATTTACTTTGTCTGTTTTCGTTTGTTATTCATTGAAAGTTAGATCTACCTATTCGCATACTTCAGGGTTTGAGAGTTAGTTCTAGCTGAACAGAATTTTATCTCCCATAAAAAAGGATGTTTTCTGAAGCAATGTTTAGGAATATTACGTTGCTGTTTCTCTATGCTTCTCCAAATAATCCTACAACAGAAGAAAAGTTCGAGTACAGAAACAAATTCGAAGGGAAGAAACATTTGATGAATTTTTATAGCCCTAATTTTCCGCTAGCTTGGGATGGTTGGCGCTTCTTATTCCAGTGTAAGAGATTTCCACAAGATATTCAAAATACTGATTTTTTAAGTGTTGTTGCATTGAAATATTTTCATTTTTTATCCCTCCATTGCTGGTATAATGTATTATTAAAACAGTTCTCTGTTAGAACTCGTTCATTTCAAAAGCTATGAGAAGGAAGGTATGAAATGGAAAAGGTGTAAAATAATTATAAACGTTAGAATTTTTTCGTGAACAAGAGCAAGCCTATCCCAAAATAATAATTGATGAAGAGCAACTGTTGAACCGTGAGTTTGTGAACGCTTTGAATTATTGAGGAGGACAATAATGCATCTTTTATTTCATCATTTTATGGGTTGAATTGTCATTAGAGTGGCAAAAGGTTAATAATTGATAACATTCGATTTTCATGTCCTATAATTAGACTGTATAAAAGCATCGAGTGGAAGTCACAATTCTATATTTTACACATTTCCTTTGAGGTAGAATGCAAATTTGTGAATGCAGTGCAATGCAATGCCTTATCTATTAATTGTACAAGTCATAATATACGATGCCTATGGACTAAACCCAACCATTGCAACATTAAAGGGTATGTGGTAGAAGCACTTTCCATTCTACATGTAGAGGAATATAGTAGAGAGAGTGCCAACTGAATTCCAAACCGTCTACACAAGAACGGGAGAATATTCTCGCTCTTATTACCTTACAATACGAAGGCTGTACACCACAAGTTTTGTGTACACCATCAGATTCAAGTCTTCATTCAGAAAAGTTATTCATTCAAGTGGTTCAGTTAAACCGTAGTTGATACTACTGGAATCCGACGGTTTTGCGTGATAACGGGGAATTATAGAAAATTTCAGCCATTAGCCTTGGCCCTCTTTTGCAGTAATGTTGGGACTTGTAGCTATTCAGGTTTTTCAAACAGATACATTTACAGTTGATTAGTCTATGCTTTCCTTATGATACACTGATATGCTTCACTTCGATAGCATTTAAGATTTATGCCAAATTTATATAATGGCACTTTAACGCTGAAACTTTATAAGTATCATGTAGATATTTGCTGATGCATATAGCCTACAGCTAGTGGATATCCAATTCGAAATGTGTCAAGAGCGCTCAAGACAAATTTAAGAACACCAACTTATAAGTAGAATTTAACCAAAAAATTATTTGTTTAGTCGGATTTTAGTTTAGTCAGTAATTCTAGAAATTATTTTTCTGAAAAATAATTTACGACTGGTTTACACGTAAATTATCGAATAATTTATGCCGTCATAAGTAGAGTGAGGTTTCTATAATCAGAACAACATTATGTAGACTCTGTTTAGAAATGAAGTTCGGGTCATGTTTCTATGAAACCGATTATTTTGTTGATTTAAACTAAGCAAGAAATATCTTTGCATCCGATGTATTTATTCAATCAACAACAACACTGTGAACTGAGAAGGTATAGGATGCCACAGATCAATAAATGGAGTGACACAGTTATTTTAGGAGTCTCTTTGTAACCTTAAGGTTAAATTTTAATTGTACCGTTTCCATATGATTCTTCCTCTCTGATCGTCATGACGTATATATAGAACATACAAAAGAGGAAGCTGAATATTTGATGTATATTTTTTTCCTACCTTTCCAAGTTGTAAAATAAATTTACAACATTTTTATGTATATAAACAGTGCATTTTATCTTTTGAAAAATGGTTGTCAGCTTTCTTTTTCTATTCATTTTATTGAACTCTCTGAATTGGCAATCTTTTTGACGCATTAGGAAGTAAATCTCTACTTGTATTAACGATTAGTACCGAAAGTAGAATTGGGGGTTTTATGGTTTGAAACAAAGTGCTTTCGACAAGTTGAAAATGCGGTCAAAGTTACATTTGCTATTCAAAAGTATCTATGGGGAAAGTTTACTATCATTTTGTCGTGCATTCTATATACTGTCTCCTTCTATATATAAAATGATGAAGTACGGTCGAGTCATGGAAAAGAAGTGAAAATGTACTACTGTGCAAGAAAGTTACTCTGATATTATCGTATAAAGAAATAGTTTTACTCTACCCATATATCATTTGAATGTGTTATTATAGAGTTAAATCAGGTTTGTGTATTCTTTGATGATATTGTATTTTCCATAGGGTATAAAGTGAATGTTTTTTTTTAGCTACTTCTACGTTCTTTAAGTAGGTTTGCTTCTTTTCAGAAGTGTATGCAGATATGTAGCAGTATTGTAGATGTGTGAAAATGAAATGAGATTCCTTACTATATGGCCAAGGGTTAACATGTAATAAAAAGCATTAATAACAGTTTAAGCGCAGTCGTTACTAATATAAACGGAACGGTAAAGAGCCATAAACTAAAAACATAAATAGATAGCTTTACGTAATTGGTATTTCATGTTTTTACTATTTATAAACTTAAATAGATTTTATAGCAAGTAATTTTGCACTTCCGAGTTGGAAAACAACAACATGCCTGAGAAGCATTAATTAAGGAAACCTACACATCACTATGACCAGAAGTTAAATTCCTTTAGAACATTACAATGAAGACTTACTCTATCTATAATTTGATAGTTAGTAAGTAATGTCGAGATCCATTTAAGACAGAGAGTAGATGCCATAAATATCTTTAATTATACTCCTAACTCATCTTTTCGAATAAATTTGGTCTAAAGTCTGAAAGTTAATGAAATGTTGAGATTGGGTGAAGTGGTAGAAGAGAAAGTAGAAAAGAACATTTTTTTGTAGCCGTAAAAGTGCATCTACAAAAAGTGTCTTCTGTGATGCAGGATGTTGTGTTCCATTCTACTGCACTGTGGAACGGGAAAAATAATATTGAAATAATTTTAGCATAATGCGTAAGAAACGTTAGTCAATGTCAAATAATTAAGTTGTACTGGAATTATAAAGACTCTTGGAAAGTATGTAGTGAGCATGCAAGATTATATATTTGTCTGATCATAATTATATATATGCACAAGAACACTTTTGTTTCTACAGTTTATAAAAAAATTACTTCAGTATTTTATAAGAGGAAAATCTTAATTTAAAAAAAAAATGTTCTACTGATATATGCGCAAAGACCGAGGGATGCTTAAAAAGTCAACTGTTGAGAGTACAAATAAAAAAAAACATTTTGGCGATTTGTATGAATGAACTGAGATGATTTTATATGGCTGGTTAAAGTAGAACTACACAAGTACCGTGGTATTGTAACAAAATTCTCGTTAATTAACTTGACTTGTTACAATAATGACAGAATTAAATTTTATACTGTATGGATTGTACTACCTCACGCATAGCTAAACCTAATTAAATTAATTTAATTATATCACAATACAAATACGTTACCCTGTTTGTATTTTTTATTGACTGGTTGGTAAGTCAGGAAATATATATTTATGTAAGAGAATCATTATTTCGTTCAACAGTTCCTCAAAGTCACAAGAAGTAAATACTGCTCTCCTACAGTCACACAGCTTTGCCCATTTCTTCTATATACAATCATATTATGTTAACTCTCAAAATAATATATTTATAGACTATACTCTCGTTTCATACAGCTATAAAGAAAAAAAAAACATATTTATAACCCATTATTGCCAACCCTTTAGTACTCCCAAAACAAAAGATAAAAAGAGTGTTTCGTAACCGATCTACTAATACGCTTCTTCTCATCCTTATTTCCCTTGTTATATCTTTGAATCGTTTTCTAAAGATTTGGTCTGACTGCTTCTAGTCGATATTCCTCCCAATCCGAAGAATGGAGAGTATCAGTTTCCTTTTGTCGCTTTGTTGTATAATACTACTGGATCTCTCAGATGCCACATGCGGGGGGGAATTTTACACTAGCTTAATGTGTTTCTCTTAGAATGGTTTTCTGCAAAGTCTGCTTTCGTTCCTTGCATCTCTTTTCAGAGAACAGACTCTTCGACGGTTTGAATAATCTTTAGAAAATGGTTTACATCATAGAAGATGTTTGTTTTTAGGAAGTAATAAAAAGGATGCCGGTGGAAAGATTTTTTTTCCTACTCAGTTTCTCCTCTTCTGAATAAATAAATGAACATATTAGTTAGGTAGACAATTGGTCTTTTCCAATATGACGGTGGAGTATTATATTACATGTTATCGATTTGGAGAGAAGTAGCAATAGTATGGATTAAACAGAAATGACGAGAGCATGTGAAGGTTTAGTGAATTGTAGCAATCATGAAATGGATATTGGTGGAAAGTATTGAATGCAATCTGATAGTGATTTAATGGTTTCAATGTTTTAAAAGTCACTCGAAATGTTATGGTTTCAGTTTTAATTACAGCCTCCCACTAGCCGAGCGATTCTCTGATAACACATCTCCCAATTTAGTCTTACATGCCTCTAACAGAAAGATCCATATTAGCTAGTGCAGTGAAGATATTAGGAATACAACTAACCAGCATATATATCACTAGGTCATCAAACCATCTCTTCTTTAATTGATGTATTTGTGGAGTACAAACTAGATGAACGGGATCAACCGAAAGGACACTGCTTACCCTTTCGATCCACAAATTTATTCCTCATCAATATTAATAAACCAGTTCAAAAAAATACCGACCCTTGTAGCGACCCACTGCTTTGAGAACTGTCGCCCTCAACATATTTTTAAAATAATCGATATGAAGTCTGAAGATTTGAACTTCTTTACTACATCACATTTTTGTCTTAGGATAAAAAGAAGAAAGAAAGGAAAGAATTGAAATAGCAGATCGAACAACAGTTGCGTACAACTTCAATCGTACACAAATATTTCAGCGAACTCTTTCATTCCATTTTTACAAGCATCCTGTTACCAAATTTTTGGTTGATGTCACCGATGCGAGGAATGACCGAAAGCACTTGAGATATTTTTATATAGTCGTACGTGACTGCATTGTATAGCGTAGTGTAAATTCTTCCCAGCTAGAAGAATCGGATTATTAAGTCGATAAGAACGGTAGAAACCAATGTCGATCTCACGGCATTATCAGTTGTTCGCTGATCGCAGGATTCGATCCGGCAGATCTATATATGTACAACCACAGTTTACTACTATTTGCTGGAAGTTTAGTTAACACGAAATAAGTGTTTTCCAGCATTTTAAAAAAATTGAAGCAAATATGAAATTTGACAACAATAATTTATCAGGGTCAATTACAGAATACAGGGAAAAATATGAAAAAAATTCTATCACTCAAATTAATGGATTAATTGGGATTTTAATTACAAAAACACACCATTTTTGCTCCATGATATAGGGAGAATGGCT